>JAYMSP010004749.1:0-15395 GCA_036897095.1 Plantago elongata
TACGGGCACTGATTTAGAACCCGACCCGTTATATAAATAATTTTCGGGTTTAACAGGTTCTGGTTAAGTTCAACCGAATCACGAGTCTATATGATACAACTAAAAATGTTGTAGGTGTTCGACAAACTATAATGTATTTTAAATTTATTACCCTTTAAACTTGAATATATATTATATGTATAATAAATGATTACTGATATTTGTGTTTTTTAAATTTTATTTTATAGAAAACAATTGACTTTACTCTTATCTATGTTTTGAAACCTACTGGGTAGATCCGGATCGGCCTAGTTTAATCGCTACTCAGAGACCCCACCGGGCCAGAAACCATGAAACTCTTCACAAACTCAGAATTGGTGAAAAATCGGGTAACTTGGTCTAAAACCGGTAAAAACTGGGTCGATCCAAATTTACCCAAAAAAGAAAAAAAGCAAACTCATTGAAGATTGGGATCTGGCTTCCTTAACAAACTTTAGAGAACGATAAGTATGAATCTGGTTTTCTTTCCGTCATAAATGTCATAGTAGAAGTATCTATGAAATTGTTGGTGAAGTTCAAGACCCCGACTCTTCTATTTGCAGTGGTTTCACAAACATGGGCAACATAAATAGTCATTGAAGAAGACAAAACAAAAGATACCACTTTGTAGCAAATACGACGATCTATATTTATATCAGTATTGTACATGGAGTATCATTAATTGGATATGAGTAGTAATAGTATTGAGTTTTAATGTTATATAAGTATGTATTCCCCTCAATTGAAATTTATTAAATTGGATTGAACTTGATTGAATAGAACTGAACTCAAATAAGATATAAATTATAACTAAGCCGAGCTGAATAGAACTGGACAGAACTAAACTGAAGTGATTTTCAGTTGAAGAATACACAACCTAAGTATATTTTAAATTAAATTATTATATTAGGTTAACCCGAGTTGACCCGGTTAAACCTCCCTTGATAGGTAGGCTGGGTTAATTATCGGGTTCGAGTTTCAAAACATAGCACTTTATTATACATGTGTTTGAAATTTCATACTTCCTTCGTCCCGTTATAAAAAACACTTTGACTTTTAGTGGTTAAATTTTTTCAATTTGACTACGAATTAATCTTAAATTGAAATTAATGTAAAATGTTTAACTTTTTATATAATGAAAATTTTGCCCCAAAAGTTGTATTATATAAAAAAATAAACATTTTAAATTTACGATTTAAGATTAATTCGTAGTTAAAGTGAGAAGTTTAAGACGGGACAGAGGAAGTATAATGTAGTATCTCAATAAATAATTTTTTTTCTTTTTTTACATTTTATTCAAATAATAAATGTGTTTTTTCAAAAACTAAAATGTAATTGAATTGTTTTATCTTAATTCTAATCCGAACAGTTTATACATGATGATTATTGGTTCTCTCATGCACGAATTATCTATCTATATCATTATGAAAATAATACATTTTCAAGCCTTGTGATTAAGCCATGTCACATGCATTCTTCTTTTTGATTTGTTGGAATTTATTTGAGTTGGCAAACTGAAATGTTTTGATTGACTAGGAATAAAATAAAAGCTGATTGTACTCTCCTTCATTTACTTCAAATCAGAGATCGATTTTTACATGTGATCTCATTCTCACATTTAATTCTTTTATCTTCAATTCACAAATATAAATAAGTTTAGAATAATATTTAAACACAATAATAAATGTACACTTATATATAATCCGTATGCCCGCATGAGTTTAATTAACTCAATTAGATGAAGGTTTACACGTTGTTACTCTATTATAGAGGAAAAAAAAAATCAGAATCAACCATCGTGGATCCTATTTCTCTATCTAGGCCTTGCTGGCCTCTCTTCTCTGACAGGTAATGTCAATTTATTCTTCATTTCCTTTTTAGTTTTTCATTTTAATTTAATAATAATTTATAAAATATATCAAAAGTTAAAAATATAAAAGTTATACCCAATCTCATTATTTTCCGTTCTCTACAATAGAGATCATTCTTAACTATATTTAAATTATTTTAAATTTTACGACTTTTAAACTCATAACTAAAAATGTATATTTATAAATTCAATTCCATTAATTTATAATTTAAATACTTTTATAATATATTAATAATTGCTAAAAATAAATATTAAAAGAGATAAATAAAAGTAAAACTTTCCATGGACAACGAAGGTGACTTATTGGACATACTTTTCTCATAAGCGGTAATCATTTTAGTCATTTATGCCTATAAAAATCAATTTTTAAAGTTTTATTTATTTATAAATCATGAAAAAATTGAAAAAAAGTATATTATGAGTGCTACAATCTATAATTAGTGGGCAAAATCTATCTACAACTACACTTCATTTTGTCAAATGATTTCGTATATTCCGAACAAGATTCAAATAATATTACCAACCATATCATTTTAACTACCTTAAATCATCAATACATCAATTATTAATATTTAAATTATAATACATAACATTTCATTCTTACACAACCTATATAAATATTCTACACAACTCTATTAATATCAAAACATAATACTTCAAAATTCTTATTCAATTTAGTTACTATTTAAAATTCAATTTTGAAAATATTCCGATCGGATTTAGTTTTGAACGAACTACCAAACACTCCAATTTATACTGTAGCACTTATACAGAAGTACACTAACCCTCCTACTTCCATGAATCCTGATTCATCATCCATGCATGAGAATTTACATAAAAACAATTCTTTTATTTTATTATGTGATACTTACTCAAATCTTAAGTACATATGATTGAACGAGAAATTAATTGGAATTTATGTTTATGGAAGAAGAACATGGAGGAATATGTGAGGAAGAAATAATAATTGGATAGTGATGAAAATATCTTTTTTAAACTATACGATTATATATATTATTCTTAGCTACTTAATTTTTATGTGATCACCTCTTGATCCATTTGTAAATGATAGTATACTTTGATAAAAAAAAAAACTTTTACTTATATACCTATTTAAATGTTAGGGACTTCAATGTAATAAATAAAATCGATCATGGTAGAATTTAATTCATGTTAAAGAAAAATAGACAAGAAGAAGGGAATATGAGGTTTATTTCCTATGTACAAATGAGGGTACATTATGATGTATTATACCAGGGAAAAAGTAGATCAAGGGCTCTATGAAGAGGTATCCGCTACTCCACTAACCATTAATAACATTAAACTTCTTAATCACCAATTAACATGTACATTTATCTCTAATAATTTACCCTTTTTATCAATTAAATAAATAATTAGAGTTAAGAGCTTAAGCTTTGTTGTTTTCGTTTGAACAGAAGTGAATTGAACTTATTTATAGTATATAAACTAAAATTTATTTGAGAGACCCACTAAAATTATTTTATCCAAATTTAATATACACCTTATTTTCTCCACCAAAAAAGAAAACATATAGTCATTACCGACACGGGTGAATTAATATATATGTTTTTATGTATATGTAGAAAAAGAAATGAAGACTACAAGGTTACGCATGGTTGGCCCACCATTCGATCGGTATGATATTGTCCGCTTTGGGGTGGAGCCCGCACGGATTTATTTTTGGTTACTCCAAAAGTCCCCATACCATACAAGAGTGGTGGTCTACATAGGGTACGTATATATGAGACCACAGCTCTCCTATGGCATGAGGCCTTTTAGGAAAACCTAAAAATAAATCCCTCCGGGTTATGGCCAAAAGCGGACAATATCGTACCGAATGGTGGGCCAGCCATGCATAATCTTGCCGGTCCAACGGGCCGGGTCTCGTCCCATTAGTGGCCGGGTCGTTATAAATATATAAGAGAAATTGGCTCACTGGTGTCGGGTGAATGTAAAACATCAAATATCGCCCTACTTTACTTATATGACACCAAACATTAAATTGACACCGAGCTTTAAACATCTACACTTACTTTTATGTAACTTTAAAATAATTTGTTTCACACAAATTATCTATCATGCATTAGTTACATTATATTATAGTAAAACCGAGCGAATGAAGTTGATGTGTGAAAATCGAGCAAATGAAGCTGGTGTGGAAACTTCTAATGCGGCTTTGATAGGAGATGGTGGATAAGTACAATCCATATGTCAAAGTTAAAAGGACGAACATAGATATCATCTCCCTTGATGATGCTCATAAGGCAGGTCGACAAAACTCCAAATGTATGGACTAACTTTGAAATTTGACTACTTCATCATAATTAGTTGATGTAGTATAGGGTGAGAAACATGCTATATATAGAAGATTATGTGTGGTTGTTGATGGCCAAAATCGCGATGTATTCTTATTATAAGGCTATGCAGGGATAACAAATACTTTTATATGAGAACTTTGTGCCCTGATGTGAGGACAAGAGAAGATAGTATACTTCCAGTTGCATTCAACGAGATAACCTTCTACTTCTTTCTAGGGGTGGGACCGAGCATTCAAGATGCGGGTTATTATTGCAAATTTATAGGAACTCAACACACAATAAGCTCAAACATGATTCAAAGTTCACATGTCTGTTTAAGGACAACAAAACTTATTATTTGGGACGAGTCTCCAGTGAAAAATATAATCGACATTGTTTTGAAGCGCTCGATAAGAGTTTGAGAGATATGATGGGACGTC
This sequence comes from Plantago elongata, assembly GCA_036897095.1. Lineage (NCBI taxonomy): Eukaryota > Viridiplantae > Streptophyta > Magnoliopsida > Lamiales > Plantaginaceae > Plantago > Plantago elongata. The sequence goes on from JAYMSP010004749.1 coordinate 4,647, forward strand.
TAGCTAGACGAGCCATATGGTGGGGTGGGGACTGTGTCTTCAACGCAGACTTCCGACAAATTTTACTCATCTAGAATGTGAAATGCAATGTGAGGACTTCTTCTAACAACGAACATGTGATTGCATGTAACTAATGTAGTATTTATATATCATGTATATTTATTTCATATTAATATTATTTTTAACTTTCAATCTTGTCTCACAAATACGGTTCAACATCTTTCGAGGAGGTGAAAGAATTTGTTGAGTGGATGTACTACAAGTTTGTGATGGCGTTGCCGGTGAACCAAATGACGACAATGTTGATATCAAGACTCATGAGATTTACTCATTTGAGAAGTAAGTTATGCCATTTCAACCACGTTGATAGTCATATCCTTCGTTGTTAGAGAACTTAGTCGATCATCACTTAACCCAAAATATTTTCACTACCAAGTTGTTCTTGCACCTACAAATGAAATTGTTCATGAGATAAATGAATATGTCCAGTAAAAAAGAATGCCTTGAGATAGTGGTGAATATTGGGCGCGAATAGTATTGCTAAAGAAGATGACTTTGAAAACGGTCTCAAGAAGGTTTACACGGTAAAATTCCTCAATGACAATAATTGCTTTGGATTGCCTCATCATATGTTCCTTAGGGAGAGTTCGGGCGGGTGTTGGCGGGTTTTAACGAAAAATCAAACTCGACCCAACTATGACTGGTGATTATAAATATAAACCGAGGCGGGTGAAATATTTTTCCCACCCACACCAGTTCTGGTAATAAAAATAACGAACCGGGTGGCAGACGGATTGACGAGTGAATATCGATAAAAATGAATGTAATAAAAACTTGTAAATTTGTGCATAAGTTGATTTACAAGAGGAAAAAAAAAAGAAAAATCAACTAAAAAGAGGTAGTGAATCTTTTGTAGTTATCATTCTTTACTTAATTTTAAATATTTTCATGTAGTAATGTATGAAATGTTGAACCGAGAAGTTGTCAACTTGCATTTTTACTTGAATACATGACATGAGCTGAGAAGAACGAATGATGAGTGCAAAAATGAAGATGGAAAGTACTTCAATAGAAGAGATGTAATCTCACTTAAACTATGTACTCAACGACATAAGTGAAGATGCAACTTCTCTAGCCGACAGGTCTCAACACTTTAATTCTTACATGCATACATACATACATACATATACACATACATACATATACGCATACATACATACATTCACACACACACACACACACACACACACACACACAAAAATGACGAGTAAGTTTCGGATTGCACCAAATCCTGCCCACCACCCACCCGCACTAAATGATGGGTGATTTTTTTAACTCACCATACATTTTATAAAAAGACTAGTTAGCGGGTTCTTACCCGTATTAAACAACAAACAATATATGTTGGTTTATCGACATTAGCAAACTAGAAGTTATTGAAAGTGTTAACTTGCGATAAATAGGGTAATACACATGGTACTACTAGAAACAAAGTTTACAAAGAAGTGTTCAATAAATTTAAGGTAGTTTTATTTTTAATGTCTGTAAAATACCAAGTTATTATAGTGCCGACTAAGTTTTTTATATGCTAGAGTTCAATCTCACTAATTATAAACTTGTGTAAAATTTTAAAATATCAATGACTTCTGAACAATGTTGAAGTCTCTAAAGCGGTTACATTGTCCATTTTCTTGCATTTAAATTTTAAGATGATTGTCAACTTCGACATGCCACATACGATCTATTTATTTTTTATTTTGAGTTTTATTTCATGTCCCGTCGAGTACATTGACTAGTTATGCATGGTTAGTCTAGCTTAATCAGTACCCCGTCTCGATCAAGTATACAAAATTCTAAGATAACGAAATTTCTTATCTGGTAACAAATTATTTTAAGGTAACGAAATTCCTTATGTGGTAAAGTTCCGACCCGGGTCACAGTGTGTCATACATGTAAGTATGTAACGGAGTGTGGTTGGTGAACCCATAGATCACCGACGATATTCACCCACCAAACGAAAATCCAGCCGTCCATCTTCATTCCATCTCTCACATTAGCCGTCGATCTTGAATGTGCTGTTATCGCGTCCAGATTCCTTCCTGCAAATGAAACCAACCCTTTCTCTCCTATAAATCTTCCATTTCTCACACCCGCCATCTTCACACCACCCTACTCAAGGTCTTCTTCCTCTTCTGCTGCTACTGTAACTCTCTTTTCCCATTGATACCATCTTTCTTGTATGTGCAATTGTTCTGTTCAACTTTTATGCGCCTGATTTTATAAGTTTTCAACCACTTCTAGTGTCTTGCTTGTAGTAATTTTACATGGGTTTTCGTCCCTTCACTTAGTTTTCGGCAGATCTTTGATGGGTTTTGCTGAAGTTTCAATTTTTATGCTTATGCTTATTGCTAATTAGTAGATCTGTAACCTTTATCTACACTATACAGTATTAATTTGTATCTTAGATCTGGTGAATTTAACGAGAAATTTGTATTCCATTGTTAATTCACTGTTGTTTAGATAGGTTTTTGGGGGAGACTCGTTTATCTATTTACTGTGTGGTAAATGTTCCGAAATTCCATTGTTGATTGATTTCTTGATTTCATGTGTTTTGGTTCATTTTATTGTGATTCTGAACAATTACTGTTTTGTTGATCGACTTGTTTTCATTTTGGCACTTGTAGTTTTCAAGAATCCGTAAAGATGGAGACTTTCTTGTTTACATCCGAGTCAGTGAACGAGGGACACCCCGACAAGCTCTGCGATCAGATCTCTGATGCAGTTCTTGATGCTTGCCTCTCTCAAGACCCCGAGAGCAAGGTGGCTTGCGAGACCTGCACCAAGACTGATATGGTCATGGTGTTTGGCGAGATCACCACCAAAGCCGATGTTGATTACGAGAAGATAGTCCGAAACACTTGCCGCGACATTGGTTTCATTTCGAATGACGTTGGATTGGATGCTGACAACTGCAAGGTTCTTGTCAACATTGAGCAGCAGAGTCCTGATATCGCCCAGGGTGTCCACGGTCACTTGACCAAGAAACCGGAGGAGATTGGTGCTGGTGATCAGGGACACATGTTCGGCTATGCTACGGATGAGACGCCTGAGTTGATGCCTCTTAGCCATGTTCTGGCAACAAAACTTGGGGCTAAGCTTACCGAGGTTCGCAAGAACGGAACTTGCCCCTGGTTGAGGCCTGATGGCAAGACTCAAGTGACTGTTGAGTATTACAATGAGGATGGTGCAATGGTTCCTGTTCGTGTTCACACAGTACTGATCTCGACTCAGCACGACGAGACTGTTACAAACGATGAGATTGCTGCTGATTTGAAAAAGCATGTGATTACGCCGGTGATCCCTGAGAAGTATTTGGATGAGAAGACTATCTTCCACCTCAATCCTTCAGGAAGGTTCGTGATCGGTGGACCTCATGGAGATGCTGGTCTTACGGGACGTAAGATCATCATTGATACCTATGGTGGATGGGGAGCTCATGGAGGTGGTGCTTTCTCTGGGAAGGACCCTACTAAGGTGGACCGTAGTGGAGCTTACATTGTTAGGCAAGCGGCTAAGAGCATAGTTGCTGGAGGATTGGCCAGGAGGTGCATTGTGCAAGTGTCATATGCCATCGGTGTGCCTGAGCCTCTGTCGGTGTTTGTGGACTCTTACGGTACTGGAAAGATTCCGGATAAGGAAATTCTTCAACTTGTGAAGGAGAACTTTGATTTCAGGCCTGGTATGATTTCCATCAACCTGGATCTGAAGAGGGGATCTGGCAACAGGTTCTTGAAGACCGCTGCTTACGGGCATTTTGGAAGAGATGATCCTGATTTCACTTGGGAAGTTGTCAAGCCTCTCAAGCATGACAAGGTTCAAGCTTAATTAGCAGCTACATTTGCAATAGAATATGATGCATTATATGCAGAAATAGTTTTTGGACTGGTGTTTACTGTCCTTGTTTCTCATGCCTTGAGAACATGATGATATTATAATTTTTTGTTTGGTTTGAAATGTTATTGCTTTGTCTGGTCAAATGATTATGATCTCTCAATCATATGGATTTATACAGAACTTTGGATGAAAGCATTTGATTCTCATTTACTTGTGGTAATCCTTGATCAAGTCGACTGCCCGACCTGAGATTTTCGAAAATTGTGAGTTTACCCTTCTGTACGCGGCCTGTTAAACATGTTACATCATAGTCATAGATCAGGTTAAATGCAAGACACTTTTTATGAACCTTTTATGATACTTGTAACTCTCTATGACTAATCTTGCAAGTAGAGCACTGGTATTATACAATAGCTGCAGAAAATTATTCAAAATACACTGAATCACTTATGTTGTCTGATTGAGCATCAGCGTGAGAGATGGTCTGAAGGCTAACCAACGAGGAATAAACTGCACCCTTAGCTAACAAAGAAGAATGAGTTCCCTTCTCTATAATTTTTCCCTGCTCCAAAACAACAATCATGTCGCAGTGTCTTATGGTACTCAGCCGATGCGCCACAACAACGCTAGTCCTCCCGACTATCACCCTTTCCAGTGCATCCTGCACGGCTCTTTCCGAATGATTGTCCAGCGCGCTCGTAGCCTCATCTAACAATAAGATTGCAGGGTTTCTCAAAATGGCACGTGCAATCGCGATTCTTTGCTTTTGCCCACCAGATAACTGCAAACCACTGTCTCCACAAAAGGTGTCATATCCATCCTCCAATCCAGTAATAAATTCATGAGCATTTGCTGCCTTTGCTGCTTCAATGACCTCTGTTTCAGCAATATCTTGTTCCCCACCATATGAAATGTTTTCGCGTATGGTGATGGCGAATAAGGTTGGTTCTTGGCTAACAAGAGCAATGTGTCGTCTCAATGACCTTAGATGATACGACTTGATATCTCGACCATCTATCTTCACTGTCCCTTTGATCGGGTCATAGAATCTCTCAATCAGACCTACTATAGTCGACTTCCCTGATCCGCTTTGTCCTACTAATGCCGTTGATTTTCCTGCCTCAATGTCAATGGAGAATCTTTGAAATATCAATGTGGAGGGTCGCGCCGGGTAAGCAAAATCAACATTGTGGAGCTTGATATGTCCGGTTAACTTCTGTGGCTTGAATCCATCAGAATCCTCCGGATCAATTGAAGAAATTCGGCCCAATACTGCAAAAACCGATTCAACTGCACTGGCACCTGCAGCTATATCACTTGTCATACTACCAGCTTCGCCTATTACACGTCCAGTGCTAGCCAAGATCAAGACTGTCTGGAAAAGTTCCTTCGCTCCAATATCACCTTGTGCTATGAGTTTCCCTCCATACCAAAAACTCAAACCCCACGAAAATGTTGCCAGGCTTTGTGATGTACCGAGTAAAAGTCCAGCGAACCAAGAAAGATGTACACTTTCCCTTCTTTGGATTTCGTGGGCTTTCTTGAGTAGTTGAGTAATGCGATCTTGAGATGAGAATGAAGTGATAGTTCTAAGGTTGGTGACCACTTCAACAGCAATCTTGCTGCTTTCCTTCTGGGATTCAATGGACTTTGCAGACACATTTTGTAACACAGTTTTCTTGCAATAAAAGCATAATATGATAAAAGGTTGAGCGGATATCATTACCAATGCTTGCTTCCACGCAATCGCAAGGCCCATAGTACAAGCAATGACTGCTGCAGAAGAAGCTTGGATAAGTATTGACATCCGATCACCAACTAGAGATCTTACCGCCTCAGCATCTCTAGCTAATGTTGAACAAATAGCACCGATGGCATTATCATCCTGATCAAACCACCCGATCTCAAAAGTAAGCAATTTCCGAAGCATCTTCTCCCTGATTCTCTTTGTCAGGTTCTCACCCATGACCGCAAAATTGTAGTGCTGACAGATGTTGATTAGGAGGCAGAAAACTGATATACCCAAGAAAATTAAGGAACATCTATCACCTTCCCGTTTTATTTCATGGGGATCTGTCGAAAAATACACTGCAATCAACGACCCCATTGTGAATGCATATACAGGTTGCACAGCACCAAATAGTACTGCACTGATGCACCCTAGTGTTGCTTGCTTCCACTCAGGCCTATTCATCATCAGTAGTCTCCTAAACGAAGGGACTACTGATTCTTGGTCCTTTGAAACGACTGCAAACCTTGTGGACTTGCTTAGTGCATCAGAGCTAGCTGAACTACTGCGGCTCATACTGGATAGTCTCCTGGACATCCTTCGACAGCTTATCCCACAAACATCATATGAAACATTGGCATCAACATCTGCAAGTTCCTTATTATCATTGGCATTTTCTTGCATGTGAACAAGTGAAGCGTACAGACCATTACTGTCAGACATGAGTTCATCGTGCGAGCCAGCCTCTTTGACTTGGCCATGCTCAAGAACAATGATGGTGTCTGCACTTCGAATGGTAGAGAAACGGTGTGCTATAACGATTGTGGTACGGCCTATTGCTGCTTGATCAAGAGCTTCTTGGACAATCTGCTCCGACTCTGAGTCCAATGCGCTAGTGGCCTCATCCAGTAAAAGAATTTTAGGTACCTTAATGATAGCTCTGGCTATAGCTATTCTCTGTTTCTGCCCCCCAGATAACTGTACTCCTCGTTCACCTACCTGATTAAGCATCTTGATGTAAAATACACTGGCTTATTTTACATAATTTTTGTTGTTTCAGAAATGAAGAACAAGAGAAGCAGACCTGAGTATCGTAACCTTCTGGCAACCGGCGAATGAAGCTATGTGCATTAGAAGCTGTGGCAGCCTCAATAACTTCTTCCATAGAAGCATCTTCTTTGCCAAAAAGTATGTTCTCTTTAATTGTTGTCGCAAAAAGCGCCGGCTCTTGGCTCACCAGTCCCATTTGTGACCTAAGCCATTTGAGATGTAATTTATGAATAGGTACCCCATCAAAGAGAACTTCACCTCCGACGGGATCATAAAATCTCTGCAGCAATGCAATTACCGTTGATTTTCCAGATCCGCTACCCCCAACCAATGCTACAGTTTCTCCGGCTGGGATTCTCATATTAAAGTCTTTGAAGATCATGCTATCTGGCCTTGCTGGGTAAGAGAACTTTACATGATTAAATTCTATTTCACCCAACACGTTTTCCAGAACTCGACCTTCCACATTGTTGGAGTCAATTGTGGGTACTCTTCTGATGACTTTCATAATCCGTTCTCCTGCTGCACTAGCTTCTGTGAAATACTTTATGTTGGGCAAACAAGAACCAAATGCCCTGGTCCAGAATCATGAGTTGGTTATAACAGTATAAAGTTCCAATCTTGATACTTATTAACGGGACGTTCATATAAGGAATACATGTTCTAATTAGCAGGGCAGAGGGAGTATATACTTACAACCCGCCAATCATCATCGCTGCTCCAGCAATGTAGATATCGCCCCCTTTAGCACCATTATTGATCACTAGTCTAGCACCGTAATAAGTGATGAATGCCCAAATCGCAAATATGACACCACTGCTACCAATGGCCAGACCTTTTACTAACCCTTGCTTCAGTCCTAATCTTACAGCAACTTCAAGAGCCATGGAGTAGTTAGTGATAATCTTCATTTCAGCAACAAATGAATAAACTGTGCGAACAGAAGATATCGCCTGCTCGACAATAATATCAGCTTTATTATGAGCGCTCTTTATCTTTCTGGCAATTCTCATAAGTGTTCTTCCATGTATTAATCCTGGCACAACCAGGAGGAGGACGAAAGGAATCGACACAACTGCTAACCTCCAAACCAAAATGAAAGACACCACGTATCCCGAAACAAACGTTGAGAAATTCATCACAAAAACAGGAACCTGCACATGAAGTTTCACACTGACATCAACATTGATCGTATCAGGAAGGGCATAGTAGGGCGTTCCGAACCTTTTCACTAATGAAATCTTGAATTACAAGAGTATCACTGGAAACACTGGCTACAACTTGAGCTGAGCTGGTGATACTCAAATCAAAGTAGGCTACATCCTGCCTCAATACAGCTTTCATATACTTGATTCCAAGTCTTGATGCTTGTCTCTCAGAAGTTTTAGTCCAGCAGTATCCCTCTATCCAACAAGATACACAGGTCTTAAAATCACTCTGATGCATTTGTTAGTAAACTGTGATAATGTTTTCTTAGATCATCGACATTATTAGAAAATTAATACACATGATTAGATCCGAGGCTTCTCAACGTTTTGAATTTGTAGATCAGATGAAATTCTTTAGAATCCTGACTTGGGTTTCATTCCATCCCGCATTAAATTTCACGAACTTCTAATAATGTTGAACCTTGTACGAGTGCAAGGGAACGTGCAATGGAACATTGAAGAATTAATATAAAATACTAGATTGTATCGTATAAACTTTCAGAGTGGTTACCAAGGAAACAGGCAAGCCATTGTCCACAACCAATAAAACACAGGATCAATGCATTCTGCAATCAAAACATAAACTAGTAAGTAATGATATGAACCAAGAAGAAACAAAACCAAAAGGGATGAGTTGTTGAGGAATCAAATGATTCTTTGGAGAATTAAATAACTGACCTCTTTCAAATAAAAATAGTACTTTTTTTATGTATATAAAATACAAATATGGACTGTGGATTTGTTATCATGTTTATCCGTATTTATGTAATACTGTTTCCCACAAGAATAATTTATTTTATATAGATGTTAATCATTTAAAATTGTGACATTACTATTCACATAAAAATTGGAACAATACGGAGAAGATTAGACTAGCCCCTGTGGAACTAGGCTTGTCAATGGGTTGGAACCACAACAATCCACCCCAAATCCAACCCAAACCATTTAATTAAAAGGCTGTTCGGTCCGGTTCCGGTTTCAGGAACCGAAACTGGTCAGGAACCGAAACCGACCAGAACCGACATAAAACAAGAAAATAAAACAAAGCAGCTCCAGCATCAAACAGCACAAACACATTCCACGGCTATACCCAATCGAATAACAACAATCGAATTCGAAATTCAAAATACCCAATCGAATAACAACACAATGAACAGAAAAGAGATCTCGACTGCCACAACAATCAACCGATACACAAACAGAAGAACGAAGAAGATGACTCGATAACATTCGTAGCAGACAAACAGGGTCCAGTCGAATGAACAGAGATCGACTAACACAACATGATAAGTCGACAGACACAGTCGACCAAAAACATCAGAATACCACAGACAACGACCGATTAACAACAACCGGAAGAGAAAAGAAACGGAGCAAGTCGATTGAAATAGAAAGGGGATCTGAGTCGAGGAGAAGGAGACATAGATTGATCGAAAACTCACCGAGCAAAGTCGAAACAGAGGTGGGCTGAGCACGGTGGAGTTGAACTGTATTGGGTCGACTCCGATTCTGGCAATTGGTTTGAGGACGATGATGAACGAGGCAGGTGGACGGCGAAGAAGCGAAGAAGAAGGAGCAGCGAAGAAGAAGGAATAGAGCGGAGTAGCGAATTGCTGAACAGCGAAGAAGAAGGAGCAGCGAAGAAGGAGGAGCAGCGAAGAAGAAGGAGCAGCCGTTTTCTCTTCTTCCGTGGAGCAGCAAAGACGAAGAAGATGGAGCGGATTTTAGGTTATGAATGGCTCTTTTTTTGGGCTTTTTAATTAAATTTTCGGTTCCGGTTCCGGTTCCGGTTTTCAAGCTGACCGGTTCGGTTGCGGATTTGAATCCAATATACTAATTAAATGGTTTGGTTTGGTTTGGTTGAAACCATTGACAAGCCTATGTGGAACGTTGTTGGTGCGGCGTCATGCGCGACGCCGCCCCCAACGGGGGCGGGACGACGCGGCGTGCATCCCATGCTGTCGATTGGCATATTTTTTTAATTTTTTTTTCAAATTCGAATTATATCCGTTTTAAAACGGTAATATCTCTAAAAATACGAAATAAAAATAATAAAAAAAATCACCAACGACTATATATTTTCAAGATCTATAAAATGAGACAAATCTTGATATTTTTTACTTCATTCATCTCCAACTCCTCTTTATCTCTTAATTAACTTTAAAAAACTCTCTTATCTCAAAACACCCTTTCCACTTTTATTTTCCAGCGAGATGGACGCGGAGTATTTTCAGTGGTTGAAACAAAACAAACCCCAAAAATACCATCAGTACATGCAAGCTCACTTTGAAAACACGGTTTTTCCACCCCAACCGAGTTCCTAAATGAGTGCAGTTCGACCTTTGTTCCAAGATCCCTACACGCAAAATTACCAATCTCCATCCTCCCAAACGCCAATGTTTTCACATACACTGGAAGAGGATGTCGTGATGGAGACGCAGCCGGAAAAACAACCGATCCGGAGGCGTGGGAAAGCCAATGCCACCGGAGGAGCGGCAACCAACACAACAACCGGACGGAACAACCCATACAACGAGAGTGATGATTTGGGGCTTATCTCAGTCTACATGGAGGTTAGTCAAAATGCTATTGTTGGAACGGATCAAAAGTATTGTAAATTGTTCCGTCTTGTTGTGGAGAAGTATGAGGATATCAAGAGGGTAGGAATGATGACCGGGATGGATAAATTCCGTTCTCATGATTCACTTCGTGGAAAATGGGGGCGGCTAAGAGATGACATAAATCATTGGATGATTTGTGTGGAGCGTGCTACTATCATGGTCAGCAATCGGAGTGGCTACAGTGAGTCCGATGTGCGAGACACTGCCCAAGAACTATACATGGAGAAATCAAAGCACCACAACTCAT
>JAYMSP010004750.1:0-15392 GCA_036897095.1 Plantago elongata
TTATATCAAGAGAGACACCATCGAAATCATATCTCAACAAGAGATCAAGATCGACTGATTCTTGGAGTGAGCAAGAAGCAAAGGACTCTTGGTGGTTGAGAATGTGTGGACTCTTGAAAATAAGGATAAGCAACAAAACCCGTGGGCTTGATCCGGTCAGATTGAACATCTATAAATACACAATCGAGCTCATCGTGAAGGACACTTTGTGAAAAGCAAGAACCCATTGATATAGCATAGATACTCTTCACATTTTACTAGTCTTTGTAATCTTCTAGCTAGGTCTTCTAGATAGATAGATTTAGTAGGGTTTTTCTATTCTGACTAGTGTTTTGTGGTTCAAGGTCTCTTGAATCTTTTTGTACATCCATTGCTTATTTTAGTGGATATTTACCGAGAGGCTTCGGTAGTGCTAAGATTATTTTCTTGTTGTTTTGTATATTTTCGTTGCTCTGTTTCATACTCTGTTACTCGCACTGTTGCACCAACATTGGTATCAACATTAGTGAAAACAACATATTAGTACAAAATTCACAGTCCTATATTCTTTCAATTGACATCAAGAGCCAGCCACCTAACTGATTGGTGTGTTGGACTTTTGTACTTGCTAATATGGATCTCAATAATCCACTTTCGAATAGGTTACCGATTTTTTAGATGGTTCAAACTATCCTATTGGAGCATTCGTCTAAGGACGCATATCAAATCCATTGATACGCGTGGTTGGTAGACGGTTTTAGAAGGTTACAAACTTCCACTGACAAAGACGGGGATGTTATTAACAAACCCGAAAGTTCATGGATTGAGAATGACTGGAAAGAGTCTTCTTATAATGAGAAGGCTCTCAATGAAATTTTTTGCAATATTGACCCTCACAGGTTTAGGCTCATTCAGAATTGTACAACTGCTAAGCATGCTTGGGACATCCTACAAAATCATTGTGAGGGTGACTCAAGTGTACGTGAGAGCAAAACCAGGATGCTTCTAAGCAAATTTGAGACTATGAGAGGGGAGGAAACCGTGACCATAAAATCTTATTTTGAGAGGATCTTGGACATCTCCAATGAGTGCCAAATTATTGGAGAAACACTCTCCAATAAACAACTTGTTTACAAGGCTACTCGATCTTTGTCTTCTAGGTTTGCTACCAAGAGGTACATAATGGAAGATACTCAAAACTTAACCACAATGGACTTCCATGTTCTCATGAACAATCTCAAAAACTATGAGATGTCCCTCAATGAGGAAGTACCAACCAAAAACAAAGCCATTTCCCTTCATGTCAAATCCAAAGGATCTGAGGATTTCAGTGATGATGAGGAAGAAATGTCTCTGGCTACCTTTCAAGGAAATATGATTCATTAGTCAAAAGGTTTAACAAAGGGAAATTCTTGGAAGGCTCAACTTCTCCATCTCCTCCCTCTGGTAGGCAAAATTCTAGAAAGCCATTCAATCAAGCTAAACTTGATCCAAAACTCTTGGAAAAAGTTCAATGCTTTGAGTGCAAAGGATGGGGTCACTACCAAAATGAGTGTGCAGACACTCTGAGGAATAAATGAAAGTCGTTTTGGGTGAACTTGAATGAAGATGAGGTTTCAGAATATGAAGCCAATGAATCTGACAAATGTGAGGATTCAGATCAGCAGGTCATGGCTCTCTCAACTTTGGTTACTAGTCAAAATACCGAAAACAATGTGTGAGTCTCTATGACAGTCACAGTGAGACCAATAGTGATAGGAACAATATATGCGAACCTGTAGTGTATCTTGTATATGATGATCTGGATGATCCAGAGAACTATTTCTCTGATAAGCATGAGTCTATTGACCACATGAATATGAATTATCGTTGTTTGCATGGATCTCTTATGTCTGACACAGGTACTCATTTAGATCAAGACGTAGTCGTAATCAACTAATCCTTGAATTACATGCTATGTATGAAGATATTATGATGAAGTACAAAGAGTTGAAGAGGTCTATCAAACCTCTGGAGAAGGAGAATGATGAACTCAAGGACTCACTAGTGGAGTTAGAGGTCTTGTTGACCGAAAAGGATGCTAGGGTCCAATTGACCACCAAGCTAGAAAAAGTTGAGGGAAGCCAAGCTAAATGCAATACAGGTACAGTTGCATTAAATAGTGCTATAGGACAAGGTAATGAAGGGACTAAAGGTCTTGATTTCACAAATCCTACTGTTAATACCTCTACACATGTTAAAGAGGAACAAGCCAAGAAAACCTTTGTGTTTCAATTCTATCTAAGACATGGACATAAGAAACGATATTGCTATCTTTTGAAAAACAGGGAAAAGTCAGCAAGTGTTGCAACCAATGGTAGCAACATCAGCTGAATAGAAGATGAAATATAAAGGCAAGAGTTTGGGTACCTAGATCTCATGATAAATAGGTTGAATTGAATCTGAAATGTAATGTAGTTTTATCTGCATTAAGTGATCATCATGAAACTGTTTGGTATTTTGATAGTGGTTGTTCGAGACATATGACAGGAACTAAGAAAAACTTGATAGACTTTGTTGCACAAAGGACAGGGAAGGTTACATATGGTGGAGGCTCGCAAGGTAAAGTGCTTGGTAAGGGTACCATCATTCTTGAAGGTTGCCCTCCCTTACAAGATGTTCTTCTTATTTTAGGGACTAACCACAAATATTCTGAGTATAAGCCATATATGTCATGATGGTATGAAAGTCTACTTTGACAAGGATTTCTGTCTAGTGGTCAATAAGATTTATGAATGTATCATAACAGGAGAAAGATCTCATGATAACTGCTATGTCATGACTGCTAATCTGTGAATAACTCTGTGCATTATGATAACTCTAAGTTAGCAGATAAGATTGCTAGTGAACAGGACTTTCGACCTCATAAGGAAAATATCAGACAATTAATGGAAAGGCTTGGTCTAGACTGCTCTAATACCTGCACTTTACCTATGGTCACTACTGTGAAATTCCAGGCTGATACCACTATGGTTGAAACTATGACTGCCACTATTAGACCAACATTGTGCATGTCAATGAGAGTTGAACTCATGCGTTTGTCTGCCAGAAGATCAGGGAGTATGCTCCTTGTGTGCTCATCGACAAGGTACCAATCAGATATCTATTCTATGCGCATTACTTCAGCTAAATATATTCTGGAATACATGTTTGGAACCATAAGCTCAGGATCATGCTATACTGTGGAAACTAACAGTAAACTCATTGGGTTTAATGACTCAAATTGTGCTAAGAACACTGATCATCAAGGATCTATGAGTAATGGATGCTTTTATTTAAGGAGAAATTTGGTCTCATGGTATAGCAAGAAACACCACTGCTATGTCGTAAACACTGATGATTCAAAGGGTGACTCTATGTGTAGTTATGTGACTCATATTGATTGGGTCAACAATGTGCTACTTGGTAAAAAGGTGTTGAGTGACACGTTATGTGATATCCTTAGTTCCAAATGCATTACTAGGAATCCAAACATCAATCATGTAGACACTAGGTACCATGTACTCAAAATCTCATATATGACCCAGCATCTAGACACCAACAGAGCCTTCAAGTTTGGAAGAGCTCTAGAGTTGGACATATGCTAGGAGCATTGTCACTGTCACTGTTATCATAACATCACTGATCGGGAGGGGTATAATTGTTTGTGATGTCAATCTTTTTGTTGCTTTTGTCTTTCCTGCTTCTAGTTTGTGTCTAGGTTAGAGCTAATGGTTTGCTCAGTTAGTTTTTATCTCTCATTCTCTCTCTCTCTCTCTCTCTCTCTCTATGTCTCTCTCTCTCTCTCTATTATCTTGAGTATTGTGGGTGTCCTGTTTGCTTGATTTTCTCCTCTCCTTTGCACTATTTTTGAAGCAACTAAAAGAGCCCAATGTTGGTCAAATAAAGAGCCCAATGAAGGCCAACCAAGAAGAGTTTAATGGGGACCATGTTTTGTTGTGACTTTGCTATGGGTATCACTGGTACTATGCAGTCCACTTGATTCTCTAAGACTACATTGAATCATATATATTTTGTGCACCCAGTTCTATTAGAGACACCCAATTTCTATGATATGAGTCGTGTGTCTGCCTTCACTCCGCATAAGCCAAGGGTTTGGACGGGATTCATGCGCGTTCCAATTATTTGACATGGTTCGCCGACTCATAGTAACCCATGAGTTGTCTGCATAGAGGCCTCAACTAAGTTGCTTTGTTTTAATTTATTTTTGAGGAGTTAAGATAGGGACTGGATTCCATTGCATTAGGTTTCAGTTTGAGTAAGCTTGTGAGTTCATTTAATTAACTGATCATATCTGTCAGCACTATAGTCTTGAGGTGTCTAGAGCTTGCATTCAGGGGGAGGTCTTTATTTAGCATGTCAATATGTAGGATGGGAATGGGTGTTGATGTAACTATTGATGTCACTGCTTGTCTCAAAGTGAATTGGATACGTGCAGTTTTGCTCAACCTCTACCATGATATCAGGAGTTTTCTTAAATTCGAATATCTGCTATAAATTGGTGTCAGTAGAGAATTGTGTGGTCTTTGCATCATTTGAACATTTGTTCCTTGGTTACTCATGATCTTGTATCTTATAAGTCCGAATTTTGTTATGTATCGGAAATATGTAGCATGATTAAAGTGCAGGGATAGGTAATGATTCATCTCGGATTTGTTACATAAGTGACATACGTTTCCCAAAGTCCAAGGTATGACAGACATTCAATGCTTGTAGTATTTGAATTGAGGAATGACTCTTTGACTTCCAGTTTCTTCTCTTCTACTTCTCCTTGTTTTTCTTATGTTTAAATAGTGTGGTTTTCCTTCACCTCCTCTTTCACATCACCTTCAATCTCTTCTCTCGGGTCTTCTCTCCGTGTGCATTCATCACACTATGGATCCCGATACTCAGGCTGCCGAGGCACTTCGCCAACTATTTGCATCTCTTGTCTCTCCTAACCTCAGTCCACTTCAGACTTCCCCCACCATCGGGTCTACTGTGCTAAACTCAAGAGGATCTCCTGTAGGAATCAAGTATCAAAGTAGGAAGAAGGTGACTCCGGGTTCCCCTCCGGAAGCTCAGTTAATATCGGTTGGCCCAAGCCCGAATTTAGGGGGAGACGATAGTGCAATGGAGGAGGCGGCTAAGCCCAAAAAGAAGCTCAAAGGTCGTGCTCTACGTGCCTTGTTTGCTCAGCGTATTGCGGAGGAGGAAGTGTCTGAGGAAGAACCAGCACCTGCTGCAAAAAGCCAAAATGATGTTGATGACACTGTGAGTGACACAGTGGTTGCCTCTGTGACAAAAACCTCCGAAGACCACATGAAAACCAAGGATATGGGAACAGAGGATATGGAATTAGATAAGTCGAATGCGGAGTTTGTGGATGTCATGGACATGGAGAAAGGAGAGGAAGAGATCTCACCACCTGCACCTGATCCTATGCCGACCTTCTCTAGTTTTAGTAAACCAGCCTACTCCATCAAATTCTTTGTGGAAGATAGTGCCACTGACTGGCCCCAGTTTTTGAACAAGTCCATTATCAATGTAACTTACCTCAATGAAGAAAACTGCAGGGAGCATCGTATCTTCCAATTCCTGGAGTCTCGTGGCCTTATTGGCTCTGTCACTGACCTGGAGGCATATGTCCCAATAGTTATAAAGGAACTATACTGCAATCCGTCCAAAAACTTTTGCACAGAAGACGCTCCCAAGCATTGAAAAGTCTATTTGCGAGGTAGATCTACTCCTACGGTCCCAAGAGAATCAATGAGTACTTGAGTGCACCTGATGTTGAGGAAACTGAGTTAGATATGTCCATGGATGAGGTAGCTAGTGTGATCACTGGGTCTAAATTCACAAAATGGTCTCCTGAGTTTAAGGCAAAAACCTCACTGCCTCAATGATGGATGTGTTTATCATCTCTACTCACAATTGGTTACCCACGACCAATCTCACCTTGGTGTCCACGTCTACTGTTGTGCTTCTCTACAAGCTCAAACTGGGCCTGCCAGTTAATTTGGGAGCTAGGATTTTGGAAAATATTGGTAAGTTCTGGTCTAAGGTGGCAGTAAGAAACCTAATGTATCCTTCACTTCTATATGGGTACATCACCTTCAGGAACTTTCTACCTCAAGAAAGTGAAAAACTGGTGGAGTCGTACAAGCCTTACTTTGTGTCTTATCGGATCTTCAGCTCCAACATAATTCAGGATTTACCCTGGGTCGAACATGTGGAACCAACTGTTGAAGAAGTTGTTGAACCCACTGTGGCTGTCACATTGGAGTTGCCTTTTGTGCCCAGACCTTTAACCATACCCGATCAGCTTATCATGGACCAAATTGAGGAAATAGATGGACAAGTCATCCCTCTCCTTCATGAGCGTAACACATTGGTTTCTCTCCTTTCCTCACAACAAGGGGGGTAGCTTGCTAGGGGAAACACCACCCTTCCATTCCGCCTTTTGTCCATTCCACCTTGTGTCTTCTATCTTTTTTGTCTTAGTGTGTGATTATGGTATGTATGCCCTGTTTGTCTTTAGTTCATGTATTACTGTTGCTTTATTTACGTTGGGTCTTTGTAGTGTCTTGTTTCGAAATTTCAAAAAAAAAAAATTGAAAAATTTCAAAAATTTGTTCTTATTACTTGTCTTCTGTCTATTTCTATATTTCTGTTTTTTGTGTTTCTAGGAGTGTTGTGAAGAAAGGAATTAAGGGGGAGATTGAAAGTGCAGGATGTTTGAGACATTGTTGAAACTAATGTTGCTACAACAATGCCTGCAACATCCACCGGTACGGTTTTATGCACTTTAGGTTTAACCGGTTAATTACCATTCTTCACTAACACTTACCTAGTTCCACGTGTGTTTAGTCTTTGTGTCTTGTATGAGTCTTCTTATCTCAAGAGAGACACCATCGAAATCATATCTCAACAAGAGATCAAGATCGACTGATTCTTGGAGTGAGCAAGAAGAAAAGTACTCTTGGTGGTTGAGAATGTGTGGACTCTTGAAGATAAGGATAAGCAACAAAATTCATGGGCTTGATCCGGTCAAATTAAACACCTATAAATACAAGATTGAGCTCATCATGAAGGGCACTTCGTGAAAAGCAAGAACCCATTGCTATAGCATAGATCGATACTCTTCACGTTTTACTAGTCTTTGTAATCTTCTAGCTAGGTCTTCTAGATAGATAGATTTAGAAATAGGGTTTTTCTATTCTGACTAGTGTTTTGTGGTTCAAGGTCTCTTGAACGTTTTTGTACATCCATTATTTATTTTAATGGATATTTGCTGAGAGGCTTCGGTAGGTATATATCTATACACTTGCTAAGATTATTTGCTTGATGTTTTGTATATTTTCGCTGCTCTGTTTCATACTTTGTTACTCGCACTGCTGCACCAAAATTAGTACCAACATTAGTAAAAACAGTATATTAGTACAAAAGTCACGATCCTATATTCTTTCAAATCACATTACACTGGCCATAGTATCCAAAGTTTAAACTACGTTCGAAGTCCCTAGATTGACTTCTATATTATTAAGCTCTTTAACCCAATTGGTTTACCATCTTCGTCTACAACAAGTTCTTCCTCGTGGGCTTGGAGATCTCCACACGGGTCTCGTTTTCGAATATAGTTACCTTAACCGGCACCTTGCTGATATTCCAGATAACCATTACCCTCTCTGATGTACTAGGGAATTTTCTTTTCTCCCTTGCATGGTAAGCTCCTCCTAAGTTTTTGGGGTCGGGTTTTTGCAAATGCCATTGCCTTAATCCAGCATGGACCTATCTCTCTTAGAATAAAATTGAACATTATGGTGTTTATGAGTACTCCCGTTCTGACCTATCTCCTTCCGGGTAAACTTGTTTTACAAAGTCGAAACAACACTCAGGGACGAAGCCATAATTTTTCCTCAGCCCGTGCTCGAACTCGACTTTAAAAATACTAGTAATATAAAAATTATTTACCCTATACATTACTTTGTACAATAGGTAGTATTAACCGTACTACACCTAATAAATAATAACCAATATCAATTACACACAAATTACACATCTTATAATTAAATTATATTTTTCATTATATTTTTATATACGTCAATCTTAATATACATACATAAAATTGTTTGGGACAGTGATTTGTCTATATTTAATTTGAATATAATTGGATTAATATTTATATTGCTAATAAAAATATTAAATTATGTGAAATGTTTATGTACCCAACAATTATTTTTTTAATTATGAAAATCATCGATGTTTCTCAGATGAACATTCTAAGTAATAATTAATAGACTTAAAGTATGTAAGCATTTTTTAAATTTGATGGTCCTTAATTTATTTATGTTATCATAAACGTTATTATAAGAGATTCTAATATTAAATAAAAATAAAAATCCACCTAAATATCGTGAAAATCAGCCTTAGCACGAGGTCATGAACAATGTAGCTTGACCCTTGACAACACTTGTAAATCAAGTTTTTGATTTAAAGATCTAATGAATAGTTACTGCCACGTGCCTATTTGGTTTCCCTTATCGAGAAGAAGACAAAAGGTCACAGAAGGTAAAACCAAAACCCATGGCCATGCAAATGATGAGTACTATTTCCAGTAGTAATCTCTCCCTCTAAAGACTCATAACCAAAACCACTCCATTTCTTCCATTTCACCTCTAACCTTTAGCATCTTCATCTTGCTTCTACTACATTCTCATTAAAGGTGACGTCACCACTATACTCTGGTACTTTCTTTCTTTTTTTCCTCTTTTTATGCTTTTCTTCAGTCGATTGAGTTACTGTTGTGCAACTGTGCAAGCTCAAACTCGTTTCTATAATTTTTGTTCTCGTTTCCGTTTTCATTTTTCAACATCTAGCTGGTTATGTCGTTTTGTCAGATTTAGTCTCTACGGAAGCTGAGCCTCTGGTTTGTTTAAGATGAAATCGCTGCTGGATTCAGCAAAATTGTGTGTCATTGAGTGTTTATTCGTTGATTTGAGTTGCTTCGAAGTCGTTTTTACTCACATCGTTGGAGTTTTGCTGTTTTTTCCTTATCCGTACAGAAGATTTAGGGATTTTCTGTGTTTTCTACTTGAGTTGCATTCTGTTTGGTTGATATTGTTACCGTTTGGGGATTTAGGTGTTCTGTACTTTGTTTCTTCTGATTTATTTGCTGAGCAGAAGATTTTAGAGTAGATTCATTTGTCATCTTCTTTTATCGTGGATTCGGTTAATGCATGTTGCGATATAGACTAATTTTGAGTTTAATGTAGGTTTCGGTAAGATGTCTGATTTGTTTGAAGAGGAAACTGACATAGGTGACTCTGAGTTGGAGGAATATGCGGATTTGTGCTATGAGAAGTTGAGTGATGGTCATCTGACCGTGAAGGTTTCAGAGAATGAATACAGATGCCCTTATTGTTTTGGAAAAGAGAAGACCTACTATTGGTGCGAGGACCTTCTGCAGCACGCGTCTGCATTAAGTCAGGGCTCCACAAAAAGGAAACCAAGAGATAGGGGAAAGCATTTAGGTTTGCTGAAATATGTGCGGAATGTGCTTAAAGCAGCTAGATATGATTCTAAAGCTTGGATGGTCATGGATGAGGATGATGATGATGGGAGTAGAAATTTGAATGAGCTTTATGTTTGGCCGTGGATGGGCATTGTTGCAAATATTCCTGTTCGTTTGGAAAATGGAAGATTTGTTGGGAAGAGTGGCTCAATAATAAGGGATGACCTGATAAAGAAAGGCTTCAATCCAGTGAGAGTTCATCCTATATGGTCCTTCAGGGGTCATTCTGGTTATGCAATAGTGGAGTTTCGGAGTGAAATGCTTGGATATTATGATGCTACAAGGTTTGAGAAGGCATATGAGGCACTTCATCAAGGGAAGAGGGATTATTTTGGGCTTCGTGACAAGGGAGACAAATTGTACTGTTGGGTTGCAAGAGAAGATGAATTCCGCATGGAAAATGCTGTTGGTGATCATATACGGAAGAAGGGGAATCTGAAGACCGTCGCACAGTATCAAGAGGAAGAGGCGCGGAAATATTGCAGCCTTAAATCTCATTTGGCTGGTACTATTCAAGTTAAGAACATGCAAATTATAGAAATCGAGACAAAGTACAAACAAACTGACATAACCCTATGCAAGTTGATTGACCAAACGGACGAGATGATCCGAGATTTTAATGAAGGTATATCGATCTCAGCAGTAATAATTTTGTAGTAGTATTTTATTTGGATTCTTCATTCACTGCACCAGTTTTTTATGACATCAGTTATCCCGTTTTAAGTATGTTCTTTATGACTTTTTGTTAGAGAGGGAAAAGGTGCAGCAGGATGCTCGTCGTCACCTAGAAAGAATTTCCTTAGATCATGAGAGAATGAGATTGGAGCTGGAAGGAAAGAGGAGCGAGCTCAAAAAACTCGAGGAAGAACTGGAGAAACGCGAGGCTCATAATGAAATGGAGAGACTGATGCTCAAGCAGCAACAGGTAAATTTTTGTTTTTATTTCTTATGATTCTGATTAATTAAAGGAAGTGTGTTTATTTTTTTGCCAGTGCTGTGAAAATTTATTACTAAATTTATCTTCATATGTACATTATTATTTGTACTTCCAAATTGTCAAGTTCTATTAAGTATTAATCCTGGTTTTGTCTAGGCCTGTTATACTTCTCATGTAACCTGCTATAAAACCTTGCCAACACCCATAATTAGCATCTATCTTGACTTCACATAGAAGGAATAGTTAAGGCAATGTAAAGGGCACATTGAAAAAATCATAGTTATGTATAGTTATTGTGATTCCTTTGCACATTTCATTATCTTGATTCCTAATATGTTCACTTTTGGTATGATACTATTGCATATATGCATCTGATTTTCCATCATGCCAGAACGAGAGAGCAATTCTAGAGCAAAAGAGACAAGATGAGAAAGTTCTAAAATTGGCAGAGGATCACAAGGTGAGAATGCTTTTCATTTTCTTGTTCATTTTATTTCTCTTATTCTCTTGTTTTAATATAATAAAAGGAACAGTGATTTCTAGTTTTTTGCAAACATTCGTACAGAGGGAGCAAGAAGAGCTTAATAGAAAAGTAATCGAATTAGAAAAGCAACTTGACGCAAAACAAGCAGTGGTGCTTGAGATACAGCGTCTTAGGGGAAATGTGAAAGTAGCAATGCACATGGAAGATGCAGGGGACGAGAATGGTGCACAATATATATCTAAACTTCAGGAAGAACTGAAGCTGAAGGAAGAAGAACTTGAAGATCTTGAAGCTCTCAATCAAGCCCTTGTCATCAAAGAACTCAAGTGCAATGATGAATTGCAAGATGCCAGGATGGCTTTGGTCAAAGTATGCAACTAACTTTTGTTTTTATATTGACTGGTAGCTGTTTATTGCACCCATTTTTACAATGCATTTGTTTGTGGCATTTGCATATCATGACCTACACAAATTAACGCGTAGTATATAAGCAATTGAACCTGAAGAGCAAATGGACTCTGATAAAAGAAGGTAGATTGGTTTATTATTACATGGACATTATAATTTATAATTAAAATTCCCCTATGCTCTGAAACTATAGATCCTCTACCTCTGAAAGGGGAATGATTTTATTCATTCGCTAGAAACATGAGGAGAAGTCTTGACTCATGTACTGGAACCACAAATTTTGTTAATTGTTCATGTAGCCTTACCCCTAATTTATGTGATAATGGATCTCGTAATGTTAAGAACACCCCAGTCATTCTATTCTCCATGTCCAATCCGCAACTGTTTATTCAGTATTGGATGTTGTATTCATATTAATTACATTGTACTAAATCTCAAGTTATATACTGTTCTCTTTGTGCAAATTTCACGATGCTGAGTTCCATTCAAGATGTGACCCTATGAAACAGAACAGTGGTCTCATGCTTGAGTGACAGTGTGACACTATCATGTCAGACCAGTGGTGGACCGGGGCAGGGTGCTTCAGTTGATCCAGGCCTAGCCACCACTGTGCTATACCCTTACTAGCTGAAGTTTTATATAATTATCATATATGTACTGAACTCGAAACAAGTACCCTTCTAGATGTGTGGAAAATGTAGATGTTTGAATCTGTTGTTTGAACCTTGCACTGGTCTAATATATGTTCATTACTTTTAGTCCATTTCATCTCATTGTTCTTTCTTTATTCTTTCTACCATTTCTTGCGTTTACCATATTTTCTCTTACTCATTTCTTCTGTATAAAACACTTTCCTCCTTTTAAGACAACCAGAGCGATTCAACAATGTGTATGTTACTTTCTAACCACTTTATCAGTTACATCAAATAAAGGGTGGAAGATAATACTTTCCGTACAACATATATTGCCTGATTCATATTCTATATATGTGGATTTGCCTCTGTGTTGGACTTACTATATTTGTCTGTTGTTAAGTGGAGAATTCCTTTCTCTTATGTTTTTTAATTGAACTCTAGTGTCCTGTGTATCATCATTGTTTTCTTTAGTAAAGAAATTAGCATACAGAAAGCTAGGCTTGTCTTCTCGGCAATATTTCATGAAAATGTACCATATTTGATGTTACTTCCCCGGTAGGAATATAGGCCACTCATCTGTTATGTATTTGGAGACTATACACTTTCAGACAGTCCTTTATGCTTCTGATACTTTCTCCAAATTAATTATGATGTGAATACTCTGTAGGGTTTTGATGGAGTGCCCTCTCGAGCATTAATTGGTGTCAAGAGGATAGGGGAGCTGGATGGCAAAGTATTTGCAGCAGCGGCTAAAAGGAAGCACCCAAAAGATTCAGATCTAATGGGTGCTAGGCTATACTCACTGTGGGAAAGCTACCTGAAGGATCCCAATTGGAATCCTTTCAGTAAGTGTTTGGTGGAAGGAAATAGTGATCAGTACAAGGTATGATTTCTTGAAGATATACCATATATATTATCGCCCTGCATCCATGGAATATATAGCATATTATCAACATTTTCTTTCATACTTTTGTTAATTTGCATATACATGATCACATAGAAAGGAGTTGCATCTGACTTCTTTTCGGTCCATTGAGTGCATAAATATACATTGCATGATACTCGTAAATAAAGCAGATTTATGCAAATCAAAAGTCTATTTTCTTTAGGTTCACCAGTAGTCACTGCTGAATGCTAAGTATAGATGAGCTCTTTATTTGAACCGGATTTCATATTCTGCAATAGAGTCAATTATATAACAGTTTCTCACCTAGCATTTCCGTTTGCCGTTTAATTTCCTGCTATACCATCATATCCTTGATCTTGATTTCCTGATTGAGCCTCTCTAAGTTTTAACACAATCCTTTGTGGTAAACATTACTAGTATCAAGTATCAACTAGGATATTTGTGGTAATGCATTTATTATATATGCAGTCAAGAATTTTCGGAAGAAAGGAATAG
This sequence comes from Plantago elongata, assembly GCA_036897095.1. Classification (NCBI taxonomy): domain Eukaryota; kingdom Viridiplantae; phylum Streptophyta; class Magnoliopsida; order Lamiales; family Plantaginaceae; genus Plantago; species Plantago elongata. The sequence continues at coordinate 13,438 of JAYMSP010004750.1, forward strand.
TAATTTATGCTTTGAACTAGTTTTGAAATCATTATGCAGACCATCATCATTAATGAAGAGGATGAGAAGCTGCTAAAGCTGAGAAATGAGTACGGAGACGAGCCTTACGAAGCCGTTAAAGCTGCATTATTGGAAATCGGCCAACACAAGTTGCAGAATCTGAGTGGCGGATATTCTATGCTGGAGCTGTGGAACAACAAAGATGAAAGGAGAGCAACGACCAATGAAGGAATTTCGTACTTGATTAGGCAGTGGGGATCATTGAAGAAGAAAAGGTGATTGAGAGTCACTAGCTGGTGTGTGAATGAGCATTTCGTCGCTTGTGTCACTTAATTTTTGTCTCTGCATGTATTAACTTACTTTCTGTCGTACCACGATTAATCCACCAAGACTTCCTCAAATCCTGGAAAAAAACATAGAGGCGCTTAAATTATCGCACAGAATCTTCAATCATGCCTTCCATGTGGCAAAATATGGCATCATCTTATTTCTCACTTGTAAGTTGTAACTTTACATGTGCTATCCTATCATCTCTCTTCTCTACTTTACATGATAAGAATCCAACCAAACGAGCAAGTAAAGTGCCGTGATGGTTCATTTCATCTACCACTTGTTCCGTTTGGCTAACAACTTTAACGCCGGTAAAATACAAACAACTATACTTTATTGATAGTCATACCGGTATTTTAATGTTGTAACGTCCAACAAAGTTACTATAACTTGGTTGTTTGTTCAAATAAGGTACTTTTTACAATTTTCTAATCAGATTCAGCAAGTGTATCTTACTTTGCGGTCAATAAATTTTTAAATGCTTATTAAATAGATGAAAAAATTACAAAAAAAATCGTAAAATCAAAATAAATTCAAAATTCTTTAAAATTTCTAAAAAATAGTAGAAAATATCAGAAAAATTTCATTCTTTTAAATTAAATTTTAAAAAATAGTAAAAATCTTTGGAAAATTTTCTATTTTGTAAATTAAAAGAAGAAACAATAAAGTATTTCAAAATTTTGTAAAATAATTTTAAAAAGTATTATTCAAAATCTGTAAAAGTTGACAATTTATTTTCACAAATTAAAAAAAATTGAATTTTTCTTTAAATTAAAAAAAAATTAAAAATTTTCCAAAGTTTTTTACTATTTTTAAAATTTTACTTTTAAAAAATTAATTTTTCTGATATTTTCACCTATTTTTTCGGAATTTCTAAAGATTTTTTTGAATTTGTTTAGATTTTACGATTTTTTTAATTTTTTTACCTATTGAATAAGTATTTACAAATTCTTGACCGGAGAGTATTATACACTCACTGAATCTGACCGGAAAACTGAAAAAAGTACTTTATTTGGACAAACAGCCAAGTTAAAGTACCTTCGTTGTACATCACCACATTAAAATACCTTAATTATACATTGCTATTAATAAAGTAGTTTTTTTATATTTTACTCCTTTAACGCACTTGTGTTGTTATGCATTGACATTTTCTAGTTTCACATTAAAATACATTAATTATACATTGCTATTAATAAAGTAGTTTTTTTATATTTTACTCCTTTAACGCACTTGTGCTGTTATGCATTGACATTTTCTAGTTGGACAAAATTCAACTAAAATATCTATCTCTATAGGCCTGGCTTGGACAAAATTCAACTAAAATTCAACCGCGCCGGGCCTCAGCCTGCCAGGGGTCCCAGGCCCAATAAAAAAATTAAAGACTGCAGCTGGGCCTATGGCCCAATAAGAAAAAGAAATCAAAGACTGCAGCCTGGAGGGCCTGGAGGCAGAAGAAGAAAAGAAAGAAGAGACAGCGACATTGTCATTGAATTCGGCCGTTTACATCGCGTTTCCTTTCTCGATTTTTTCTTGCTTCTTCAATCTTCAGCCTAATTCCTCTCAACTTCCATTAAACCATCCATTCAATTCCTCAAATATCGAAGAAATCCGTTCAATTCCTCAAA
>JAYMSP010004751.1:0-15385 GCA_036897095.1 Plantago elongata
CTATTATAATATATTAAATATGTTTGTAGCAAAAAAAAAAAAAAAATTTAAATTTTAAACCTTAAAAAATTGTAAAACGGCTTAAAACAATGCAATTTCATTAATTTCAACATCTAAACACTCTTATAATATAAATAATATGTAAATAAAAATTAAAAAAAATTAAAAAATTAAAAAATTTGATGACGTGGCGACGACGACGCGCCGTCGTCCGTCACCATTGGGAATGGTCTAAGCGATCTCAATTTATGTGCCGAAAAATTAGTTGATAAGTTATATGATCTGTCAAATGACAACTATGGAATGTGAAACAAACCAATTAGTTTAGTTTCTTTAGGCTTTTCGTAAATTACCTCAAATAACTAAGGAAATTAGGCTATGTTTACCACTAAATTTTCAGCTAGTTTTTCAGCTCCATGATCTTTTTTAATAAATAAATCGCTACGTGAACTCGCAGCTTGTCAAACAAGCTAGCGGAAAAGCTAATTGGTTTGAGAAGCTAATCAATTTAGCTTTTTTTCGACAAGCTAGCGGAAAAGCTAATCAATTTAGCTTGTTGGAAAAAGAAAAACTAATGACCAACTATCAGCTAATTAATCATCTAGCTTGCTAAACAGAGCCTAGGCATTCATTAGTCAAAATAAGCTTATCTGACTTAAAAGATTATTTGACAAGTACATGATGAACAATCAGAGGGAATATTATTCTGGAGTCATATGCAACATAATAGGTATAAGGTCAGAATTCTCAGGGGATGGAAATCAAAGTCACAGGGGAAAAATGCATATTGATTATAATCAATTGATGTCATGATCATTATTGGGAAAATAACGGAAGAGTAGACGAGCTCAGTTTGAACAAGCTAACCCAATATTGGATGCATTTTGTTCATCAATAAGGTCAGCGGACATAGGAGAAGGTATTCTATGGCGTTTTAGTATATGAGATGTGGCAAGTTTTGCCGCATCATAGTTCAAAACAATCACCCTATCATCCTCCATATCAAATCTTAAGGTCTCTTTGCTCCCATCTTCCACAAGTTGCCGTAAATGTTTCAGGTTATCAACTTCGATGCCATTCACCTTCTTGACCTAAAACATGTAGGAAGGCAGGGTTGTAATCATAAAGAGACAAAAAGGAGCTTGACAAGATGGATGACTAATGCCTACAGGCTACAGTGCAATTTACATAAGGCGATGCCAAATGGACCTCATTAGATGAGAACCCGATTTTGAATAATTCATGAACTTTGATATAAGCGTGTTGTACATGTAAAGCAAGAAACGGAAACAAGAGAAGTGAAACTATCTCAAGAAATCATATAGACATAATCACCAATTGTTTATTTGTTCTTTCAGTCTAGGCGATAACCTAATCAGTTGACAATGAATGTGAGCTAGGTGGTTGGAAGAAAGAAAACTTTAAAAAATCTAATGGGTGAAATATACATACCTGTAAATCAGCAAGTCGCTCATAGCCCGCATTGATGTCGTCCATTAATACCTGTTAAGTTCGAATTGTTAAGTACAGTAACTGACCATCCATCTTAGCTGAACACGCCATTTCTGTTTTTCTTAGAACCTTTTCCTTGTCTACTTAGCACAAAACTTCATAAATATGTGATCGTATGGATTACAAAATGAGTGTTCATTTTATTTCAATTAATATTTGAACCAGAGTTTAACCAGAAAGAATAAAGAAACTATTAGTACCTGTGCAAGGATAACCAATTCTTCACCAGCTTTCCTTGGTAGCTCTCTCAGAGCTCGTTCACACAATCGGCGAGGTGAAGTATTATACCAATCTTCTCCATACTCATGAAGATATGGTTGTGACAATGGAACGAATAGAAGGCCGGCAAAAATGAAATAACTTGGAAGTTTATCAAATTGGTGAACCGGAGCAAGTGGTTGTAACTGCATATATATGATCAGAGCATTTCATAATTAAATCTGTAAAGAAAAGAAAAGAAAATGACAAGTCATGGATATGCATATTCTCTTGGAGTTCAAAATTAGGCCAAGAACATTATCTAGCACAAATGTTGGGCATATGATAAGATGCAAACACAACTATTCACCTTATATTACATGCATTGCATATCAGGTCACTGCCTGACTGCCAGTCTTATGGAAACAGAGGTCTCTATCCAATTATGACCAGTGGTATGTATGTCCTACATGTGAACAATGTATAAATAACTTTACTTACAGGACGAAGAGTCAAATTCAACTCTTGCTCTTCACCATCTCTCAATACTCTGATCTGAGCGGTTTCATTAGGTTTCTTCATGGAGACTAAATGATCAAACGTTATTCGTTCTCTGTTCCGGAAGTGAACTGCAAATGCATAAAGTCATAACATTAAGATGATGATGTTATATTGATCACACACTAACATTACATTCTCTGCCTAGCAACCAAGACTAGTAAATATGAAAATATTAGCCGGTAATCAGAGAGCTTCAAGAAATTGGAACACGATGCATAATTCAGGCAAAAAGAGAAGGAAAGTTGAAATGACCTGATCCATCATTCGCTATGGGCACACCATCAAAGGAAAGGATAATATCATCCTTTTTCAGAACTTTATATGCATCGGAGGTTGGATTAATTTTACTTATGAGTACCCCTGTTAATCCAGGACGCATTCGAAAGTGTTCACGAAGTTGTGCATTTTCGGTAGGCTGGCAGGACAAACCCATTGAACAGAATCCAACATATTCTCCAGCTCCGTCAACCCCAGCAATAAAATGCTTTATCACAGGGACAGGAATAATGTAACTGCAAGATACCAAATTATAAGCCTTAATCAATTCAAATCAAAGAGTTAGCCTTCCTCCACATAAATAACACTGCTCGAATAATTATTCTCTAAGATAGCTTCTGATGACTTCCGGGATCCCATATCAACTTTCAAATAATTGAAATATTGAATTTAATTAAATTCTAAATTTAACAGACCAAATCAAAGTTAACTGCAATAAAATTTATGGCTCCTAATGATTTTGGCAACTCTCAATGTCCCTAAATTGTCTAATTAAAGTCATTCACATAGAAACAAAAAAAAACCTCTTTTTTCGTGGTTGTCAACTTAACAACATTTTAATAATTTGAAGCCATTATACTTTTTTAAGATCAGTACTCCCTCTGCCCCGCTTAACAGGTATCATACAAGTTTGCATGTCGAACTTTGACCACTGAGTTATCTATTTAGGTGCTGCTGGCGTTAATTTCTAATGTAGTTAATGAAAACAATATAAAAACAAAAATACAACAAGTAGATCTTTACCCTATGTTCTCTGCATTGGAAAGGTTTTGAAAAGCTACACCTGCAACCTTGTCGCCCATGATTGCTGGGCCTCCACTGTTCCCAGGGTTTATAGCAGCATCAATCTGTATTGCCAATAACTGACTAGCACCATGTACATACTGCGTCAGTTCGACCCTGGAAACAACTCCTTTTGTAACAGAAATGTTGTCCCCTCCTGCAAACTAGTATTCATTAGTGCAGTTCATGCTTCTAAAATAAGCACAATCAGTGACATTTGTAGTCATGCACGAGAAGCCAAAAAAGATAATACTTTACATTCCAGAAAAGCCTCATCTGCAAGTAATGAAGGAACCATGATGGATGGATTAACCCCTCTTCAACACCTTCTAAACTATCCTTTCCAAAACGGGAGTCAGAGGATCCAACGCAAAATTACCTTGAGGATAACCAACAACAGCCACAGCTTCTTGTAGAAAGGGAACATCACCAAGCTCCAAGGACTTCATTCCCTCCCAAAACTCCTCGTTGTCAATCGTCAGGATAGCCAAATCACATTCATGGCCAATTGCCTGGACGTTTGCTCTGTATTTAGTCGGCGAACCATGCTTTCTAACAAGAACAAACGTATGATCAGCCACCACATGAGCATTCGTCAATATCCTCCTCCCCGATATAACAAATCCTGCATTAAATTTCCACAACCACTACTCTCAGACACCACAAAACTAATTGTAAAAAATCAAACACAAGACACAAATACTATACTCAGCTGCTCAATTATCACGAATGATACCGACAAAAGACGAAACACAATCATAAATGCAGATTGATTAACCAATTCACCTCATATAAAACATTTTGATGATGAATTAATAGAATGGAAAAGCAAAAGCAATGACAAACCAGAGCCCATGGATTCACGCTGAGACTTGTTCTGCCAAGGAAGGAAGTAATTAGGGCTACTGGCGACCGTAAATATCTTCACCACCGAATCCAACGCCAATTCAATCGCCGAAAATGCCTGGCCGTCGTCCCTCAGCTCAACATCAATTATATCAGCATCCGATACGCAATCCGAGGATGAGGGAAAGGAAGGGGGGGAAACTGAGCAGTTAGTAGTAGAATACTGTTTGAATTCATTGGAAATGGATGTTAGAGTGTTAAACACTGCAGGTAACTTGTTAGCGTTAGGTGGGGATTTAAGGGGAGGGTGAGTGGCGAGAGTTGCTCGGGTGATGGAGTTGTAGTGGTTGAGAGAGGAGCGAAGCCTACGGGACGCCGTTCGGGCGGCGGCGCCGAGCATTTTGGCGGCGGAAGGAGGTGGTGGTAGAAATTGAGGGTTTAAGTGTTGAATTCTCTGTTTTTCTTACTGGACTACTAGTAATAGTTGTTGACTTGTGATAGGGGTTTCATTTTTTTTACCGGGTTTTTTTTAGAAAATGGTGCAGCACGTAATTGATGCACAACAGCACAAGCACAACTAGCTAACGGTAAATTGTTCGAATTGAGCTTCGAAAGGGTAAGTATAATAAAAGTAGAAAAATTGAATTTCTAAAAAAAAAAACTGTCAAAAACACTACAAATCAATTATAAGCATTTTATATAAATACCCAAATAATAATACATTATCATACAAAATTTACAAAACCCAACAAATTTTTCCCCATCTATAAAAATCTTAGAGAAAGGAACATTAAACCCATCTCCCTCTTTCTCTCTTCCTCCCTCCCCCACCACCTCCGTCAGAGATCGAAATCATCGCCACCCTCTCCTTTCACCGGAATCGTTACCAGATCCATTTCCGCTGGATATTATGGTACTCCAACACGACTTCGCCGGAAAATATATTCCTCTCTCAATTTCGTCGGATTTTCATTAAATTTTTAGATCTAGTTGCTAAAATGTTCAAATCAACAAATTCAACTCATTTGTTTCACTAAAATCTCATTTAGAATTGAAAATTGACCTTTTATTTTTCATTTTTGCTGATTTTACGATTTGAAATTTTTAAATCTAGTTTCAGTTCTGAAAATTGATTTCAGATCTGAAATCTGTACAATGAAAATCGATTTTCGTAATTTGGTGTTTTGTTATGGTTTTAAGAGCTAGGGATATAGTTTTAAACATCATTGTTGTGGTTTTAGCTTGTGTTGAATATCTCCGCATGTTACTGTTTTAGTGTAAATGTTATGGTTTTTATAATTTTAAGATGCACTATTGTGATTTAAGCATTACTATTATGATTATATTTAACTTGTGTTGAATGTTTTGTTCTTTGTTATAGTTTAAAAGGTTTTTTTTATAGTTTTAAGATACATTTTTATAGTTGTAAACATTAATGTTACATATTTATCTTATGTTGAGTAACTGCATGTTATTATTTTTAGCTCATATGTTATAGTTATACGACATATTGTTGTAATTTAAGCATTGATGATGTTAGTGTTTTGGCTTCAGTAAAATATTTATGATTTGATTCTTTGTTATAGTTTTAAGAGGTGTGGTTATAATTTTATCTATTAATATTATTGTTTATAACTTGTGTTATATAATCCTGTTTTGTTATAGCTTTATAATGTAATTTTATGGTTCTACGCACAATGTTACTGTTTTTAGCATGTGTTTCACATTTCTTCTTTGTTTTAAAGCACCAATGTGATAGTTATAATGAGAGTTGTCATGATTGTAACCCAGTTAGCAGGGGCGGGCCTAGTGGGGTCGGGGGGTGGGGGCCCTAACCTCGGAATTTTTGAATTTCGACCCCCAAATCCTTGAAAACTATATATAGTTCCCCTCCTCCCTCCGAGGTTGAAATCATGCGTCCGTCCATGCCAGTTAGTGAATGTTTTATGTAGGTTTGATGATGACATCAAGTTGGATGATATCTCAAAGTTATCATTGCAGTATTAAAGCACCAACACATACAACAAAAGATAAAAGTTGGAGTTCACCATACGAACATTCATTGTAATTTTTTGTTCTATGAGAATAGATATTTTACAATATTTTGATGACTGGGTAACTTATTTAAGCTTGTTTATTATTTTTTTAATAATTTTTCTACAACTTTTAGATCTTTTTATAATGATATTAATCTGTCACTAAAAACTACTATAACAAATCATTATAAAAATATCATATAGGTCAATTTATTTAAATGTTAACAAAAGAGGTTAAACTATAATTGTAACATACATTATCAATCATTAAAAGCATCATATTATCTTTTAAAAAATTAACAAAACACGTTAAAACGATAACTGAAACTTTTAATTCTAACAACTTAAAATCATAACATAATCTATTAAAAGCAAAATGAAAAATGTGTGTATTAACGGTTTTTTAAGAAACTCGAACGGCCAGATCCTTAAAACCCAAAAATTACGAAAAATAAAAAAAAATAATTTATTTATATTTTAGATAAATCTTACCTTTTTTCAAAATTTTACGCTTTGGAATCCCAACTATCACGATTATGTACGTGTAAAGTGCGATTTTATTAGGAATTAGTAGGATTCTATTCATGTACAAGAAATCAAGGTTATAAGTAATAAAAATCATACTCCATAAATTACTCATGGCCAGATTAAAAGACCTTAGTGGTAGAATATTGTATTGATTAAAATTCCTGACAATATAATTATAGTTATTAAATATATAAAAGGACTAGTATATGATAACATCAACATTAAATAAAATATTATTAATTATATATTTGTTAAGTAGTTTGTAACTCTAATTTGTTAGGTTAACAGTTAACCAACGGTTGTTGATTCAAGTGGTAAGGAGCTCGAGTTAGCTTAAATAAAGTTCCGAATTTAAACCATGTTAATATGAAAAACATCATGCGTCCCTCGAAAGGGACCCAACAATACTAAAAAAAGAATTCTTAGGTTATACTAGTATATTAATGTCCCATTCCACTTGTTTTTTTCATTCATCATTCAACAAATGCTCATAGCGATCGTAAATTTCTCAAGTCTGAATCTATTGCTATAAAGTTCTTACAGCCTTCAAAACTTATTAACCTTTACTTATCTCAGCTTTGAAACTCAATAGCCCCTGATTCACCAGGACATTAGCTGATCCGGTGAAAGATGAGAAATCACATAATGTACTGCCCACTCCAAAAAAATACAATCAACAGAAAAATAGGGAAAATAAACAAAGGTAATGAATCGTTTCTCAGCATGATCCAGAGGCGTGGTCTTTCACTTGCAACAAACTAACAATAATCAATAAATATGGATGTAGTATTTAATCCCAAGTGCCTCCCAACAACTTTCAGCCTACAGCGGGAAATTACAAAGATAAGTTTGTACAGGTTAACAAAATTTTATGTATTAATGTGTCAAAACTCAACTGACAAGGCATATTCATATTTGTATAGAACCTACCAACTCATTTTTCCCTATTTGAATATAGGCCAGGACTGATTTACTTCATAATTAACAAAACTCTCTCATCTACAATAAATCACTGGAGTCCGACTATGGCAACAGCGTTTTCAACTGCATGCTGAAAAGATCTGCAAGCGCACCGCGAACTGCCATCTGAAATAGGGAAATTTAAACGTAGTTAGCTTATAATGTTTCGATCTCTACTCCGCTTTCTTATTCCAGTTTACTCGAAGACTCGAATTATTCTGTGTTGGAGAGAGATTGCTTATAATATTATAATTATCCTAAAGACTGCTTCTCATTTAATTAAGCATCACATTAACAGGAAGGACAGCAATTCATAGATTAGAAATTGGGGTATTCTTCAAAGGAGACTCGTTTAAGTGGCACGTGATATGTAAATTCCAGAATTAGAAATACAAGGCTGCTTGAAGGAGAGCACAGTGAAACCATACCCAAGTTCGAAATAGAAGACACTAGAGCAACAAATAGTCATTCAAACTGCTAAGCTAGCAGATGATGCAATAAAAAACACAGAAATACAACTAGGAGCAAGAGTTACCTGGTCGCAGCAGACTAGTTTTGTGATCAAAGGATAGAAATCTCGAAGGTGACTTTTGAAAATCTCCGAGTTCATCTGGGACATGCCTTTCAGCACCTACAAGATCAACATTTAAGGTAATAAAGTAACAATTGGATAGAAACCCTGTGACTGTGACAGCCATAAAACCCTAAAAGAATAAAAAATGCTCCAAGAACAGTGATATCTCTAACACAGTGCAGCATTTTGGATGAGAACAACACTTCTTGTCCCTAAGGCACATGAAGATAGACTATCTTAACAATGATTTGAGGGTGATTGAGTATATCCACCAAAAAATCGGATATCCCTCAACTCCAATTAGTCCAATAAATGTTAACTCATACCTTAACAATGATTGGAGATCGCAACTCTAGAACTCGATGGATATCCATATTGGTTGTCTCTTCCAGGCTAGATTGGAAATCTGATGCTTCTCTTAGCACTTGTTCACAAAAAGAAACGAGCTTTTCTTCAGCTATTCCCTCAATTTTCTCTTCTTTGGCCTGAACCTCTTTATTAGCCACTGCTGTCGTTTTCTGTAGGATATCCAGATAGATGCAAGTTCCAGCCAATTCCTGGCGCAAAAGATTCAGTGGAGGCCTATACATTAAAACACCAGTGTCATTCTCAAAGATGGAACCAACTGAAGCATTGGCAAATAATTAGTAGATTTTGCATAGATACTAGTCTACCTTTCGGCAGGAATTTGGTGCATTCGCAATTTCAGGTTAGTGTATGAATTGTATGAAGCAGAAAACTCAAGGGCGGAGAATAAAATATCCATCATGGCGGTCTTCTGTTCCGTATTCAACTTGTTCCAGTAGCTTTTCTGCAGGGTAGAAAATGAACCGCAAAAAAATTATATTTTAGTTCAGAGCACCATAGTGAGAACAAACTTGACAGGCAATGTAACTCAATTAATTATTATTATTATTATTACTATTACTATTATTGTTGTTATTATTATTATTATTATTACTACTATAATTAATAATAATAATAATATTATTATTATTATTATTATTATATTCTTTTTAGTTGTTTCTCCTTTCTTTTGGAAAGTAACGAACCAGACTTGACAGTTTGGGGTAGTGGAAAAGAGAGAGAACAAAAAATTGATCATCGTAGGATTAGCCAATCAAACAAACAGATGACAATGCTATCATGTATGATGTATCAGTGTTTGATTGTCTCAAATCATGCACTAACGGAGCCGACTCTTTTTACCTGAATACTATCAATTGCACCAAGAAGTAACAGCTGCGTGATGCATTTACTCCTAATGGTTTCCAAGATTGGACTTTCCACCTCATCCTGGGAATCAGGCTCCATAGCAGCATCCGGAATCTAGAGATAAAATTTAAAAAAAAAAGAGGTCAGATCAGTTTATCAGTAATAATTATTAATTTTATTATGATGACCTCATCCAGAATACACCAGCTTTGAGGAACATGCTTGCCATTTGGCAATAGAGGATATGTGCTAGAAAGAAACTTATTTAATGAAGTACCGATACCATACTGACCTTGGACGGAGAATGTAGTTGTGTGATATCGGATGTCTGGTTCTTTGGTTTAGAGGTAAAACTTCTTGTAAATACATTGTCCATCATATTTCCCATAAACTTTTGTCCAAAGGTTTGATTGCGCTGAAGACCTTCCCCAGCAGTGGGTGTTGTAGCTCCGGATGGTGATGGCAAGCCTACACAAAGACATGTTACACTCAAAGTCTGAAACCAGCTATTCTTAAGCTTTCTACAGCCATTTATATGTCAAATTTGTACGGCCATGAGTGTGTAATAAAATCATCTTCCTAACCTTCAGGCCCAACTGTGTCGGCATGGCGTGGTGTTCCTTGATTGTGTTCCAAAGAATTTTGATCTGCAGTGCTAGTTACAGATGTAACTCCCGTAGTATTACCATTTTCATGGACATTATGGCGATGATTAAAAGATGAGTTGCTGGAACCAGCTACTGGTGAAGGGGTGTCCAATCCTCTTGCTAACACGTTCGGAAGATTTTTGTTGTCAAAACCCAGATCATTCAGAAGCTCAAGGGGTTGAGTTGTGTATGAAGCATCCCTGGGCAGAATCAATCAGCAAAGTGATAAGAAAATTAAACAAAAATAAAACAGGGATTTACATACACAGTTTGTCTTAATTAAATTTTACAGAGAGAAGGATAGTGTAGCTTTCTTTCAAAATAAATAGGAGAAAAGGACTGCATGTGGTTGAGTATGAGTACCTGATACTTTTCAACAAAGTATCCCAGTCTTGATCGCTGAACTGGTGTCCTCCAACGTCTATGAGGTGCACCAATGCACCCAATGATATTGAAACTACTGATTGATCAGTTTTCTTGGCACAATCTAATAGTAAACTCAGAAGAGGGGGTAGCATAAAACATACTTCCTACAAAACCAGAGATCAACTATCAGGAAATTATTGTGAATGCTTTGAATCGTAAATGAATGAAACAGAAGTAAGAATCAAAGTTTTCCAGTAAAAACAGCAAATATGAACACAGATTCCATCATTACCCCTGAACATAGCCCTAGATCACCAATAAGATAGCAAAACCCCTAGCATAAGGAAAACCAAGAAACTTGGCAGTTTTAGTTTTTCTCAATCAGCAAATGACAGAAGCTATTTTGGAACTGCAAGGGGAACTTAATTCTATGTGTCCACATTCGCAACAACCAAGCAAAAAAAGAAGTATCGGGACACTAGTAAGAAATAAAATGTGAGTCAGAGTGAATTTGAATAATATTCCGATGTGGTTGGAAAAAAATGAAAAGAAATTCCAACACAGCAACTACAAAAAGGTATCCTCGGCAAGTCCAGTAAGATTAACAAAAGAGTAATATCCAACTATATCAGCCAACTATTGATTAAAAAAAGAATATATCAGCCAACTAAACTACTTGAACGAAAACTGAAAACCGAGAAGAGTTAGTGACATACAAAAAAAACAGCATGAAATTTAGTAATAAAATTGGCTATGTTACACATGAAGAAGACCAGGTAAATGTGAGTTAGAAAAACTGAAACACCAGTTTATTTGCCCTCTGAAATAGAAATTGGTGAATGATCAGAAGGAATGGACAAGAGAGTATGAAACACTAAATTCTGAAGTACGGGCGATTGTAAAAAGACAGGGCCACACACACACTGAAGGATGCTGCAGCAATGTGTATAAGGGGAAAATTATATGGCTTACAGATCTAAAGTAGGCTTCCTTCTAATAATAATTCTTACAGATGATGATAGTTCATCAATCATTAGTGCTACCTTGTAAAAGGTGTTGAAAAGGTTGCATAACAACTGTAGCGAATGAACACTGCTTTCACGAAGTCCATCTTCTGCAAAATTTTCTTTCCCAGCATGTCTCACATGATCAAAAATAGGAAACAGGACTCGTTGGAAAATGTTCTCCCAGAATGAAGACGAGAATTTGCTTCCTCTTTCATTTAACAAATCAAACAGAACCTCAAGTGCACAATTTCGGACCTCAGGTCTGGGGTCAGAAGTCAAATCAGAAAGACCGGCTAGCATAGGAAACCAATAATGCTCGGTCACGTCAAACGTTTCATCTGCATCTGTATCAATGGGTTTCAGAGCACCACCTGGTATAAGACCCTGAGAGAAAAGAAAAAAAGGCAAAAGCGAGACTTATTGTATGGTTCAAAAGATATATTCCAGTTATGTGCTTAATGTAGGTTCCATTTTTTACTCTACAAAACCAAGATTGAATTGTGCAACTTGGGAAGAGCTCATGTCCTTCAGGGTCAGGGAATATCGCATGCTAAAGCACACTAAGTGCACAAAATGACTGAAACAAAAAAATTGTGAGAATCAAGTTTCAAAGATATAAAACCTCTGCAAGTCGATCCTCACATATACGGAGGAGAGCGATGGCCTTCAAGCTAATCCGATGAGAACTCTTATTATTGGCAAATCCAATCAGGCAGTTGACACAATCCATAAAGCAGTCTCCAACGACTTGATCGAAGTGTTCCAATATAACTGCACCAATCCTGTGTTAAGCAATTGCTTCACAAATTTCTAAAATGGTGTGAAATGTACACAATGAAGAAGCAAAACTAAACATTGGTTCGGACCTTGCTCCACATTTTCAAATGCACTTTCAACTATGGGTTCCGTATCATCATCGGCAGCTGCAGTGAAAATCATGAAAACACTTCGCCAACCAGACTTTATGCTTCCAACTTTAGATTTGATCATCTGTTGTCCCCATCACAACACATTGGTATTAAAACAGAAGTACAATATTAAACCATAAATAAGATAAACCATACATACTTGCACAATGCAATCCACTATAAGCCTCCGGATAGATTCATTTCTGCTGCTTCTCATGAGAACAACGAATGGTTTTAAAATATCGTTCTGGAAAGTAAAGTTTGCAAGTTCAGCACGCTCCAAATATTTCATACCAAGTTGCCTCAAAGAATCTATAGCATACATGGCAACTTTTTCATCAGGATGGCTACCAGCAAAAATAAAATGCTGGGCCAAGACGGACCATATTCTAGCCCAAACCTGAAGAGGAAAAAGAATCAGAAATTAATAGTGTCATGCATGCAGAGTTGAACATCCACGCAAATTAGATCCACTGTTTTGCATGTATATTAGTAGTGCTAATGTTAATTATATTTGTGAACAACTCTGTCAGAAGAGTGTTAAGAAAATGAACATCAGATGACAACACTAGGATAAAAAGATATTCATCAGGTTAACTAGCACTATCTGGAACGTGTCAACTTTCCCGTCATAAATAAAAAGGCCAACCAGGTATACTTTACTGGTCCTGGGCATCAATAAAAGGATATGCTTCCATTCGACATGATTAAAAACAATGAGAGCTTAAATAAATACTGGAGGGTAGATGAAAAGGCACCATTTTGGGATGATTTAGATGAAAAGGTACATTAACAGGGAAATCATGAAACTAAACTTGAGAGAATGTTTATGGCTTCTGCTCAGTTGCATTCAGAACGACAGTGGGAAAATATTATTTTTGAAATCATATGAAATACAACAGTAGCTAAAAGGAAAAAAGAAAGGCAACACAAAGCCCAGAATGAGTTCGGTATTTGCTTTCTACGGATATATTCAGTATAACGCAGTGAATTTTATTCTTATCACCCTTAGTTTCTTAATAAGGTTCAATGAACAGTTTCTTTTAAAAGTAGCATTCACATCTTCCAACTCTATTTTTTGGGAGAGCTCCATATTGCATCAGTAGATCATAACTGAGAATCCAAAGTATTCACAAGCCTGATAAATTTTTGGTCCAAGTAATCAGTTTCAAGGAGATCATCAAGTATGTTATGATAGACAGAGTCATCATGCATTAGGATTGAGATTACGAAAAATGATGGAGCAATTAGAAGGATTAAACAAATAGATCATGGATGCAATCCCAGGAAAGTTATTTTAAAAGGAAAGTCAAATCGGTAAAAGAGGAAGTCACAAGAAAAGCAAACTTCATTGGGTAAAAAAATTACCATGCGTATACGAGCCATATTGTAATAGCTGATCTCAACAAGCTTCTGCAGGCTAAAAACACGAGCTGGGCTTTGTTTCAATTCCTCAGCTGAAACACTACATAAAGCTGTAAAAAACTCAACGACTGATTCACTGGGCAATTTGATGCTATTTACAAACACTTGCTCAGTTGGCTTAGCAGCCAGTTCTCTCAGTGATTGAAGGACAGCATCTCTTGATATCTGATTTGATCCTTGCATGATTGTTGCAGTCATAGCAGGCCATGACACTGCATACTCAAGGCGGGAAATGCATTCAAGAATGGCAATCCAAGAGTCTTGAAGGGCATAGATTTCTGTATCACATAGAGCTAATAGAGTACGCAGTGCTTCTACATTTTTGCCACGCATATCCCTTGGTGCATGTAGGAAATTATACCTACAAAAATATATCAACCAGAAAATATCATCCCCTGCCATTTTTTACATCATTAAGCAAAGTAGCAAACTATGCAGATTTACTGTCGTTCTGACAAACAGTAGCTGCACAGTATTCTGTTATGTCAAACTTTTCAGCAGATTGGTCTATAGTATATTTAGGGCCTGGTTTTGTTATTTATTCAAGGGAACATCTTGTTGGTTAGTTTAGGCTGATAATGTGTCAAGCTTTTATGTGTATACAATAGCACTGGTGCTACATTAAACTTGATTCATCATCAAGCCAGCAAATTTATAATATACTTGAAACAAATTAATTTATATCTTGATGCAGTTTTGAGAGAGAAAAGAAAAAACAAAATACTATATTAGTTATTATTGGGTAAAAAAATAAAATACTATAGAAGTTCCAAACGTTCAAACGACAGAAAAGACCCAGTACTAAATTACTAAATTAGTATCGCAATCATCCATGATGGAAATAAGCTAAAGTTAGAAGGAAAAGGTCAAATCGGGTAAACACATAGTAGTTGTTATTAAAAATTATGTGAACATCAAAATTTTCATCAAATCATTAATGTTTAGAAAAAGAAAATACTGAGAAAAACAGAAATCCTTGTGAGATTATCTCAAGCTGATAATAACATTGTTTTTGCCAATTAAAAATGCAAAACATTACTAGAAAGCAACCCAGATAACATAATGACCCAAAATTATACAGTTACATTAACAGGAAATCTCTGAAAACTTCATTTGTATCAGCCAGAGCAAGTACGTGCTATCCACACTAAGGGTTATCTAAGAGATATCTAACAATAACCAATAACAACCAGCATTCTACGACCAGGTAATTGTAAGTTCCATATAGCTATCTGTCCTCCACGGCAAATAAACTCCACAACAAAGCTAAGTTTCTTCACATTTCATCAAATCAAAAGAGAAGTCATCCATCAGGACATTTTTATTTGGAAAGAAAATAAAATCCACCATGCAATATGTACAACTGTATCTTGTTACCAACTGGCAGTAATTAAGTGCTATTTTGATTACAACATACCAATTCCAGTATAACCTGACTAGTCTTATAAGGATGTCATGATTGTGAGAGCAAATATCGAATCAGAGACGTTAATCGTTTTGATTGGGGGGGGGGGGACACCAGCGACCTGCAAGACAACACGAA
>JAYMSP010004752.1:0-15380 GCA_036897095.1 Plantago elongata
AATCCCCACCATTGGGTATGTCCGAACCTTGAAGGTAAAGCAAGACTTCGAGGTGTCAAGGTTCTTTCACCTACCAGATAAGGCCTTTCATTCTTGATAGATAAAGACTTAGGCGGACTAGGAAATATCAGTCGATAAATGAATAGAAATGAGAGGATAAAATAAATTAATCGAGAATATAAGATCATCAAAATTTCTTATAAGTAACATTGATAGTAAAGCTGGTCGAGGAAACATTAACAATGATCTTATTTTCATTCTAATTTACGAAGTGAATCAATATAATGTTAAAGAGGTATGACCAAAATCCGTTTGACGTGTTTAGATATATATATATACACACACACATACTTACTTTGTCATAGGCTAGTCGTTCCGTTTGAACTAATTCATAATACAAAATTAAATGTTAATTACAAATTAAACTCAAATAATATAAACATTTAATTAAATATAGAATCAAAATCTTTCACAGATATATTTCATTCAATCTCTTCCATTTTATTTATGATATCATATATTTGATTTAATATACCTCTTATTTCATTGCCATTTTTCTTATTTGTTTTTGGATAATATCAAAATTAACATATTTTCTTACCATCTATTTGATTGAAACTGATGTCCATGCCCTTGAGAATTTATACTCCCTCTCTTTTATCAAATGTTCCAATGCAGTTGTCCACTTCTATTTCTTTATTATTTTATAAAAAAGTATAATTTTATATTATTTAATAATTTTAAAATGGTAAAAAATTATTCTAAATAATTAAATAAATTTCCAATAAAACTATATAGTACATCACAAGTGTATCATATATATTTACTCATTTATATTCATTATTTTTTCTTTTTATGTTTCGAATGATAAAATAGCTCAAATCCATGTAGATATGAGAAGGCAAGTTTGAAAATTTGTGGATCTAAATCTATTCATCTATATTTTCGTGTTTTGATGGTAACTCATTGATGTTATGTTGTTTATGCATTTACGAGGTGTAATCATTCTTGTATAAGGATTATATATAGTGTTTTTTTTCAAAATCTGACCTCATATCAATTGAGATATGAAAAAAAACGTTTATATGTTTATAATAGTATGTTCTATGTTCTGAAGAATATTACCTATGTTTTCATTCAAAATCTGACAGTCGTTTTGTGCTCTCTTTTTCGACATATTATTTTGAATTCTGTTTTTTACTGTATTTTTTTATGTTCTTACGTATATGTACTATCTTCTCACCTATATATTATATGTTCTCAGCAATATCTACTACGTTTTATATGAAATGATTGCTAAATAATGTTGTTGTTGTTTATTCATTCACAAGGTGATTGTAATAAGGATTTTGCGGTGTATTCAATATATGACCTAAATCATCAACTCAGATATGAAATAAAAAGGTATACAACGTTTCTATG
Source organism: Plantago elongata (assembly GCA_036897095.1). Classification (NCBI taxonomy): domain Eukaryota; kingdom Viridiplantae; phylum Streptophyta; class Magnoliopsida; order Lamiales; family Plantaginaceae; genus Plantago; species Plantago elongata. The sequence continues at coordinate 1,423 of JAYMSP010004752.1, forward strand.
TTATTTCTTTTATGTGATATGTTCTCAAGAATATTACTTAATGTCTACGAATGTTGATGATGCTACAAAGATTGAAAGCACATGTTTATAATCTCTAGTGTTCATATTTCTACTATAAATTCTACATTTTCGATTCATAAAAAGTTGTTACTAAACATATTACAGTTTTAATTCAATGATCTTTACAAATATTATGTTCTCTGTTATAGTGACTATGATCTTTACAAAAACTACTATGTTCTCAAGTTCTATTCTAAATTATACTCTCTGTAATTAACTACTATGTTTTTTGTTATAATTATAATTATGATCCCACTCATAAATTTTATGATCTCAATTAGAAAAAAAGTTATGTAATGTATATGATGTTAATGTTATATTCTCTAATATTAATGCTATGATGTTAAGTATGAGCACTATGATATAAAAAAAACTACTATGACATAAATTATATTCTCAATCAGAATAATTATGATATAAAAAAACTATAAATGATTTATGGACTTATGATTATGATCTCAATTGTAACTACTGTGATATAATATATTACTTTTATGATGTTCTTCAATTGAAGTTAGCATTGGAGTTTCAAATGAGCTTCCGTTGTTTACTTGATAAATTTTACAATAATTTTCAGGTATGCTGTGAGAAATGGATACTTTTCCGAATGAATAGGGGCTGATTGTCATAGTATTTAAATCGCTCCATTTGGCTCGATAAACAGTGATTTGGCCTAAAATACACTTCAAATACCCCATTTCAAATCCATTACAAATACAATTTCACTAAAATTCCATCAAAATTATTATTTGAGTGCCATGCCAATCAGTCCTTACAATTCTACTTAACTTCTGCTGCAATACACTCTTTTGGCTTGACAAGAGGAGACAATTGAAATCTTGAGTTTTTGCTATAGCGAACGAGACTCTTAATAGGCGAGGACCTAAGTGTGAGAATAATTTCGGTAGAATTAACAACCACTGTGTAATTAGTTATAATATATATTTATATATCATTCAAAGTTACTCAAGTAATCTATAATAATATTACTTATGTGGGATTTGATGTAATTTGGTTTATTTAAGTATATACTTTATAATATTTTTCTATGCTTGAGAGGTGTGTAAAAGATTACAAAAATATCAATCATATAATTAAGCAAAATAGAGACTTTCTCAAAAATTATGTTATAATTAATTCAAAAATCAATACTAATATATACATCCTATTTTCACTAAACTTAATATATTTGTCATTTTCGTATTAAACTACACGTCATCACTGAAGTTATTCAGAATTAAGGGATTTATATTTTATTCACATTCATCTACTCCCTTTTTTTCCGAAGTCAGCGAATAATTTTTAAAGATTCAAAATTTTCAATTCCCAACAAATAATGGCTCCTAATAATTGTTGGTACCACGTTACACGCAGTGTATTATTTCTATATAACTCCACCGTAACCACACACTAAAGTCAAACAAAATAATGGATTTGGTACTTGCAACAGTTGTTCTCTCCTCTCTTACATTGTTCCTGTTCGTTTTCTACATCCTAAACACAAACTCAGGTCGCAAAACAAAGACCCCACCAGGGCCGACACCGTATCCAGTTATCGGTAACATCCCGGAAATTGGAAAGCAGCCTCATGAGTCTTTAGCGAAACTGTCCAAGATTCATGGACCCTTGATGTGCCTAAAGCTAGGCAGAATCACCACTATAGTGGTATCGTCTCCAGAAATTGCAAAATTGTTTCTTCAAACACATGATCAGAATTTCGCTACACGGGCCTATCCGGACTCGATACGTGCATATGATCACCACAAGCTTTCAGTTGCTTGGATGCCCGCGGATAATACTTGGCGCAAGCTTCGTAGGATATGTAAGGAGCATATGTTCTCGATACAAAAGCTTGATGCCACTCAGGTAAGTTGTTAATTAATTAATACTCTCCACTTACCGTATCAGATTTATAGGTGCTATTGGGGCCAGGCTATTCTACGACAGGCCCAATTTTTATCAACCAAAAAAAGATAATGAATAATGATAAATCCTATTTAAATAAAATATTAATAAAGAATAATAGAAAATGTCCCTAGGGCCCTGTTTGTAATGGAAAATGTGTTTCTCATTTATTGTGAGTTTTAAGGGTAGAACGCAACTCTCACCATATGTTAAGTACTAAGTATATAAGTGGACTAACACTTTAGCTATTATGAAAGGACCATATGTTAAGTACTAAGTATATAAGTGGACTAACACTTTAGCTATTATGAATCCTTTCGAGTGTTTATAAAAAATAAATTTGGACACGTTGAAAATGAATAAAATGGTGTATTCAATACTAATATCAATTAGTAGTCGAACCATTATAAAAGGTATGAGAGCAGAGCTGTCCCCACCTTGCAAGGATGTAGATGCTTGGTCCCGTAGTATTGATATCCCCATCCAATAGGACGTAAGAAAATTTAGGGGCCGGATAGAATGTATTGTCCAATATCCATATCAGTTAAAGAGAGAGGGATAAGCGAGTGGGTGATGAACTACAAAAAATTAGTATGAAGACTTTTGATTGATTCTAAAAGTAAATCCACTCGGACTCGATTTAAATGGAACAATATCATACTAACACAAGTGTATCCAACTCATGCATATCGACACTTGTTCGAAAGAATAAGTTTCGATTGATGAGTGATCGGATCATGACAATTCCACTCAAAGAGTTCAAATTTACAAAACGATTGATTTTATTTTTTTAAAGGTAAAAGGGACTAGAAGCCCCGACCTATTAGTTGGAAGGGAAGCTGCTTACCAACATATCCATCAACCCTCACGACACTTAATTATGCCATTTTTTGGATAGTATCTGGACATGTCCAACACGACAACGGTGGTGCCGAGCACCATAGAACCAGGACCAAATTCTTAATCACGCTCCTACACTCTATGCCATCTTTTAGGTCACTTGGCAAGGAATTTAAGGCGTGACCGAGGGACCCTCAAGATATTGAAAGCTAGATCACACTGGTCTAGCTACTTGAGTTTTGAGTTGGGTCATCCCAGGACTCCTCAGAGCTTAAGATACTCCTCTCACCAGGACTCAATCACGGGACTCATCAAAACATCCAAGATACTTCTTTCACCGAGACGCAAGAACACAAACCAATCAGAAAAACTTCAAAAAAAAACACTCCACGATATTGAAAACTAGATCCCAATGGTCTAGTTCCTTGAGTTGTAACCCGGAAGTACAAATGCCCATTCGAGCACTCGACCCGAGTCCCAATCTGATGCAACGTGGATGGGATGAACAACGTCGATTGTTGAGGAAATCCTCAGGGTTTTTTTCAATAAAATTAATCTATCTATGAATAGTGTCTAACAAAGCTTAAATACTCCAAATCATCATCCCTAACCCTAAAATAAAAAGGAAAATTACCAAAACGTCATAATACTAACCTACCGAATCTAATAAAATTCTCAGAAATTGCAAATAAGCCCCTAAAACCACAAAGACACATTTTAACCCTCCAGACGATGTCGAATTGCCGAAATCCATCTTGCGTCATGGCAAAGCGATGAGTCTTGCTCAGAACGCCATTTCTGGTCACAAAACTTTGGCCCCACGTCCAAATCAAACTATTATTCGCCAAGGCTTAATTTCGGCAGGTTTCAGTCTCCATCATTCCCTTCGGGGAAGAAAAGATTCATCCTCGAATCAGAAGTCGGTTCATCGTCGGAGGAAGAATCAGCAGCAACTGGGACAACATGTTTCACATTAAACACATCAGAAGTATTAATGTGACTAGGCAACTGAAGACGATAAGCATTAGGGTTAATCTTCTCCACAATTTCCACAAGACCAATCTTCTTGGCAGCAAGCTTACTATACTCACGAGTAGGAAAGCGATCTTTGGTGAGGATAGCCCAAACAAAATCACCCACCTCAAACTCCACGGCACGCCGTTTCTGATCCGCATGTGCCTTGTACTTGGCAGTATTATCCGTCAACTGGGAGTGGGCCGCGTGATGAACCTGCTGCAATTGGGAAACAAAATCATCGGCAGTCGCGTGAACACGTGCTTTGCTAGGTAATGTGAGCAAATCAAGGGGACCCCGAGGCGCAAGACCATAAACCACGTGAAAAGGGATGAAACCTGTGCTATGGTTAACTGCATGGTTGTGGGCAAACTCAGCTTGAGACAACTTCAAATCCCACGACTTCAAATGATCACCTACCAAGCTGCGTAAAAGGTTACCAAGAGAGCGGTTGACAACCTCATTTTGACCATCCGTCTGCGGATGATATGCAGTGTTAAAATTCAGTTGCATATTCACCAAACGCCACAAGCTCCTCCAAAAGTGGCTAAGGAAACGAGTGTCACGGTCAGAAACAATGGAGGTTGCAGACCATGCAGGCGATACACATCACGAAAGTAGAGCTGGGCAACATTAACAGCATCGGTTGTCCGCTTGCACGGAATAAAGTGCGCCATCTTGGAAAAACGATCCACCACGACATAAATCGAATCCTTGCCACCCTGAGTGCGGGGTAGACCCAAGACAAAATCCATACTAACATCAGACCACGGTTGAGTCGGAATAGGCAGAGGCATATATAATCCCGCATTACTTGAGGCGCCCTTAGCTAACTGGCAAACACAACAGCGAGCCAAAAACTTGGCGACTTCCCGGTGCATAGAAGGCCAATAGTACGAAGCAGAGAGAAGGTGGAGGGTACGATCACGTCCGACATGACCCTCATTATGCAGTTCTTAGATAATCTTCCCACGAACGGTTACCACGAAAGAGAAACCCATCCTCCATGAAAAAATCTTTAAGCACACCCTCCTGGACCTTTAAGAGAACCATAGAAAAGAAAGGATCATCGACATATAAATCAACGAAAGACTCAAAGCAGGGGACCTGAATCCGCATCTCAACAAGGAGGCCATGGCGGCGACTCAGTGCATCAGCCACGCGATTAGCAACGCCTACCTTATGCTTAATCACGAAGGTGAACTGCTGCAGATAAGAAAGTCAAGAGGCATGGCGGTGAGAAATCTTATCTTGGCTGCCAAGGTGGTTGAGAGAGTGATGATCGGTGTAGAGAACAAACTCGCGCTGAAACAGGTAATGACGCCAATGTTTCACCGCTTGCACCACAACATAAAAATCCACATCATAGGTGCTGAAATATAGCTTAGCACCAGAAAGCTTCTCGCTAAAATAAGCCACCGAACGACTAGATTGGCGAAGGACTGCGCCAACGCCAGTTTTAGACGCATCACAATGAAGCTCGAAGGGCTGTGAAAAATTCGGAAGCACCAAGATAGGAGCAGATTTCAATTTCTGTTTAACCTCAAGGAAGGCTGCGTTAGCCTCAGGAGTCCAGTGAAATTTCGTACCCTTCATGCAATCGTTAATAGAAGCCATGATGCCTCTAAAGTGAGTAATAAAGCATCGATAGAAGGATGCCAAACCATGTAAACTGCGAACTTCTTTAATGGATTTGGGCTGCGACCATTGCTCAATAGCGCTAACCTTACTTGGGTCAGCCTGGAGTCCTTCAATAGAGATCACATACCCCAAGAACTTAGTCGAGGAAGTCAGAAAGTTGCACTTAGCAGCAGCATAAAACTTATCACGGCGCAGAACCAACAACACTTCCCGCAAGTGGGTAAGATGAACTTGAGGGTTATCACTATAAATCAGGATGTCATCAAAGTAAACGACGACAAATTTGTCGATGAAGGGGCGCAAGGCCTGATTCATGACACGCATGAAGGTGTTAGGCGCATTCGAGAGGCCAAAAGGCATCACCAACCACTCATATAAACCCTCTCAAGTTTTAAAAGCCGTTTTCCATTCGTCTCCCATACGGATAGAATCTGATGGTAGCCACTTTTCAAATCCAGTTTACTAAACACATAAGCCCCGCCTAACTGATCTAACAAGTCATCCAAACGGGGAATCGGAAAACGATAATGTACCGTAATCTTGTTGATAGCTCGACTGTCAACACACATCCGCCAAGTGCCATCCTTTTTGGGAGTAAGGAGGGCTGGTACCGCACAAGGACTAAGGCTCTCACGAATGTGACCCTTAGCAAGCAGCTCTTCAACCTGCCTACGTAGCTCCTCATGTTCCTTCGGGCTCATCCGATAATGTGGTCGATTTGGCAAGGCAGCACCAGGAACAAGTCAATGTGGTGCTGAATATCGCATAGAGGGAGGTCAGATGGTAACGATTCGGAAAACACATCAGCAAATTCCTGCAACAAAGATTGAACATGAAACACAAAGGAATGAGTATTAGAATGACCGCTATGTGTCACATCAAGATCATACTGCCAAGGACGTCCAAGAAGTAAATGACAAGCATCCATAGGGACCACATCACACAATATCCGATCACTATAAGTAGCACCAATAGACAACGGAACCACAATGCGCTTGAAAACCGTCACATCCATACCTTTCTTAAGCCAGCCAAGCTTATATGGTTTCGGGTGATTCTCAACAGTGATACCCAATTTACCGACAACCGCATCCGAAATCACATTCTCACAACTGTCCGTATCAATAATAAAAGGTGCATACTTTACCACCAATAGTGCACGTGGACTGGAAAAGATTAGTACACAACCATTCAGCATCCGCGTCCGGGGATCGAGGAGTCAGAAACGTACGCCGCAACATCAAAAGAGGGTCGACATCGCCGGTGACATACTCCTCAATCACATCCTCTTCGTCAGCATAGTCGTCATATATCGGAGCATAAAAAACAGGGGCCAGATCTGCCTCACCGACATCATTCGTGAGGAGGCCACGCGAACCAGAGGCTGGTTTGCGACATTCAGATTGTCGATGGCCAGGTTCACCGCACCTAAAACACCGCAGGCCACCGCTACTGCATTCCTGGGGCGGACCTAGAGGAGGGCGAATGGCAGGGGGCGGAACAGCAGGGCCAAGAGGAGGGCCAGCAGAGTGCCGAAAGGTAGGATTAGCACGGCGAGCTAATTGTTTCTCTGCCTGCAATGCACGTTGATGCGTCAGCAACTGAGAGAGGATCAAACATATTCAACACATCCTGCAACTGGACCCGCAAGCCACCAATATTGCGAGAAACTAACTGAGCAGGGGATTCGTTAAGATCATTCCGGGCCTGAAACTGGTAAAAATCAGTCGTATAATCATCAACAGAACGAGGTCCCTGACGAAGCGACTGAAAGCGTTGGTACAATTCCCGCTCGTAATCGTAGGGCAAGAAAGAAAGCCGCAGTTTGGACTTAAACTTTTCCCAGTCCGTGATCTTGGATTTGCCACGACGATCACGAGATTGCTTCAACTGCTGCCACTATGCATGGGCACGATCACGCACGTGACCAAAGGCACACGGCGATGGTCTGGAACCTCCTTGAAGTCCAGAATCTCTTCCACCTGTGCGAGTCAATCAAGGAACTCATCCGCCTTCAAGCCACCATTGAATTCCGGAATATCCACCCGGAACCCTAGCTCCCAACATCGATCGGCCGGAGGAGGAGAAGTAGGGCGCTGCTGGGCGAAAGGATTGCCGTTGGAGATGGTCTCGTCATCCCCCTGGTCCAGCTGGACTGTGGCATCCAATCGTTGGGTCAAAATCTCGATCTTATGCTGCTGTTCAGCAATCAGCCGTTGCAACTCACCGTCATCTTCAGCCTGAGAACGTCTGTTGGGTGCCATCGCGCATGATCGAATAGAATCTGATACCACTCTGATGCTGCGTGGATGGGATGAACAACATCAATTGTTGAGGAAATCCTCAGGGCTTTTTTCAATAAAATTAATCTGTATATGAATAGTGTCTGACAAAGCTTAAATACTCCAAATCATCATCCCTAACTCTAAAATAAAAAGAAAAATTACCAAAACGTCATAATACTAACCTACTGAATCTAATAAAATTCTCGGAAATTGCAAATAAGCCCCTAAAATCACAAAAACGCGATTTTAACCCTCCAGACGATGTCGGATTGCCGAAATCCGTCTTGCTCAAATAACTAGAAATCATAAAGAAGATTTTCCCATGACTTCTCAATTATTAGTAAAATCATATATTTCCCATGACTTCTCTATTTTTCTATCTCTGGTCTAATGTTGTTTATATTTTCTTAAAATATGATAGTAGTAGATTTTCCAACGCATAATTGGACCTTAATTACTTTCCTTTTTTCAATATCATTTTGTTTTGGCAGGGATGTAGGCTGGAAAAACAACAAAACTTATTAGACTATCTGACAAAGTGTTGCGTAAAAGGAGAAGTTGTGGATATTGGTAAAACGGCTTTTACAACATCTCTTAATTTGATGTCTGCTACTCTTTTCTCAATGGATTTTGCTGAAATTGGTTCTACTGATTCTTCTCACGAACTTAAGGATATTGTAAGGGGAATAATGGAACTTGCTGGGGTACCTAATTTAGCTGACAATTTCCCAATTCTTCAGCTAGTTGATCCTCAGGGAATTCATCGAAAGATGGCTGCTTATTTTAAGAAATGTTTCAAGATATTCGATCAAATTATTAATCAGCGACTTGCAAAAGAAGGGCACGAGGGTCTTGCATCAATGAAAAATCAAGACGTCTTGGATGGACTCCTTGAAATTAACCGGAGATCGAAGGAGGATTTGAGCTTCGATGAAATAAAACATTTACTTATTGTGAGTACGATTGAGATAACGTAAAATGATGATATTGATGTTTCCTTTGTACGTTCATAAATAATTTCCTAACTTTGTCTTTTTATAGGATTTATTTGTTGCGGGGACAGACACAAGTTCTGGTACAGTGGAATGGGCTATGACGGAGTTGATGCGTGACCCTGAGAGTATGAGTAAAGTGAAAGCGGAACTTAGAAATGGCATTGGACATGATAGAAAATTTCAAGAATCTGATATCTCTCGACTACCATATTTGCGCGCGGTGGTAAAAGAAACATTGAGACTTCATCCTATGGTGCCATTATTATTACCCCGTAAAACTGTTGAAGATATTGATATCAATGGTTATGTAATACCCAAGAACGCACAAGTTCTTGTTAATGCGTGGGCTATTGGTAGAGATCCGAATGTGTGGCCAGATCCTGAGTCATTCATGCCAGAGAGGTTTTTGGAACGCGAAACTGAGTACTGGGGCCAACATTTTGAGCTCATTCCCTTTGGTGCTGGGAGAAGAACTTGCGTTGGGATGCCCTTGGCTAATCGTACTGTGCACTTGATGCTAGCTACATTTATTCACAAATTTGACTGGAACCTTGAAGGTGGATCTGAAGGGGACGAAATTGATATGACTGAAAAGTTTGGTCTCTCGCTGCAAAAGGCAATACCTCTTATGGCCATTCCTTTATTACCAAGCTGATTTCTCCTTATCAAATTAATTGTATCGGAATCATTTTTCTTTATTTTAAGTGATGTGTGCATGTTGTGAGGTCTCAGTTGTGGAGTGGTTGGAGATATGTGTAAAAGTACTTGTAATAACTTTTTTATCAAATATTTTTCACAATGAGAATTTGCTGGTAAAAAATCTAAGTTCTATATTCTCAAATCAATGTTCTTTGCGCAATCTAGGTTCTTTTAACGTATTTAATTATCGTCTTCCTTTGTGCCTGACGATCGGAAAAAAATCAATTGAATCACGCAATTGATCGATTCAAATCTAATCGGAGAAGATGTATGTGAAAATGGTGCCATCGGTGGATCTGGACCGGAACACGGAGTGGTTCACGTACCTGGGTGTATGGACCACCTACATCTCCCTTTGCTTCTTCCCCTGGCTCATTCTCGTCTCCGTCACCAATTGTACTACCGGTATGGCCTGGACTCTTGTTAATCTCTCCCATTTTGCAGTAACATACCACTGCTTCCATTGGAGAAAAGGAACTCCTTTTGGTGATGATCAGGGAATCTACAATAGGTTGACTTGGTGGGAACAGATTGAGAATGGCAAGCAGCTAACTCGCAATAGAAAGTTCCTGACACTTGTTCCTGTGGTTCTGTATTTGATAGCTATACATACAACCGACTACCAACAACCCATGTTGTTCCTTAATACAACTGCTGTTCTTGTATTAGTTGTTGCTAAGTTTCCGAATATGCACAAAGTAAGAATCTTTGGTGTCGGCAATCAGTGATTGTGATACTTCTTTCCACATGAACAGTGTATCTGTTGTTTGAGCTTTACAAATATTCCTTAATATATCCATTTCTTTTTTTTTCTAAAAAAAACAAAAACGTATTTAATTTGTCAATTTAAATCTCCTAATTTAGAATTTATCTTTTGAAGTATTTCTGTGTCTGTCAACTTAGGCTTGTACTCATTAATTTTAAAACGGAATTTGTCAATTTGTTTATCTAGAATAGTATGTTCTTTACTTGAGTAAGATGAACTTGTACCTGCTGAATTTGTAACAACTGAGGTTTGACCACATAATTTCTTTTCTACAGTATCTTCTATTCTTTCTAATTGTTTCTTAGACAATGTAAACCTACATTAGTATAAATCCTTTGTTTCATTCCTGTCTCATCTTCTTTTATATTTGTAAAAACTGGTGTACAATCTATGATGTCTGTTAATACTTTTGTTTCTACAGGCTCTAACGGAGGGATTCATGCGAGACCCATCTTTCTTTGTATAAAAAGTCTTTGTTTTGCATATAACCATAAGTTTATCATTCCCATATTTTAAAAAAAAATGAGTAAAAAAATGGTATATTTTTCTGTGTAGTGAACATAAACTCATACCAACCATCCCTTATAAAGTTTCTTTATTTTTCAGAAAAAGTTCTCATAAACCATTTTCTATCTTCTCTGTATTTATCACTCATAAAATCCCTTTTTTAATAAATTTTTATCCACACAAAATTCTTTTATCAAAACATACATACATACATATATATATATATATATATATATATATAAATCGGATAAAAAAATGCAATTCATTTCGTAAACCGTTTCATCTTTCACTAATACGTGGAGAGTTAAAGTAAACTCCCATTATACTGAGGGAGTTACAAATAATAATACGGTGGGTTGGAGGGAGTATACCATCTTAGTCATCCCACACAAGGCAATATTTTCACGGCTATAAATGCAATACAATAAGTTGTAAACGATAAACTCCAGCATAAGCCCACACTAAAGTCAAACAAAATAATGGATTTGGTAATTGCAACAGTTGTTCTCTCCTCTCTTACCTTGTTCCTGTTCGTTTTCTACATCCTAAACACAAACCCAGGTCGCAAAACAAACACCCCACCAGGGCCGACACCGTATCCAGTTATCGGTAACATCCCGGAAATTGGGAAGCAGCCTCATGAGTCTTTAGCGAAACTGTCCAAGATTTATGGACCCTTGATGTGCCTAAAGCTAGGCAGAATCACCACTATAGTGGTATCGTCTCCAGAAATTGCAAAATTGTTTCTTCAAACACATGATCAGAATTTCGCTACACGGGCCTATCCGGACTCGATACGTGCATATGACCACCACAAGCTTTCAGTTGCTTGGATGCCCGCTGATAATACTTGGCGCAAGCTTCGTAGGATATGTAAGGAGCATATGTTCTCGGTACAAAAGCTTGATGCCACTCAGGTAAGAAGTAGTTAATTAATTAATACTCCCATATCAGATTTAGAGGTGAGATCGGGCCGGGCTATTCTATGATCCGCCCAATTGTTGTCAAACAAAAAAAGATAATGAACAATAATAAATCCTATTTAAATAAAATATTAATAAAAATAATGGAAAATGGCCCATAACATCTTATTTATATGTATGTCTAAATCTTGACTCTTGTTACACATACCTCACATATATATGTGGAGTTGTGGCTGGAAGTCAAAAGGATCCCCATCAGTTGTGTTTCTCATTTATTGTGAGTTTTAAGAGTAGAACGCAACTCTAAACATATGTTAAGTAATAAGTATATAAGTGAACTAACACTTTAGCTATTATGAATCCTTTTGAGTGATTATAAAAAATAAATTTGGGCAGACTCTGGTTGAAAATGAATAAAATGGTGTATCCAACACTAATATTAATTAGTAGTCGAATCATTAGGTATGAGAGCAGAACAGTCCCCACCTTGCAAGGATGTAGATGCTTGGTCCCGTAGTATTGATATCCCCATCCAATAAGATGTGAGAAAATTTAGGGGATAGAATGTATTGTCCAATATACATATCAGTTAACGAGAGAGGGATAAGTTAGTAGGGGGTGAACTACTATTCAAAATTAGTATGAAGACTTTTGATTGATTCTAGAAGTAAATCCACTCGGACTCGATTTAAATGGAACAATATCATACTAACACAAGTATATCCAACTCATGCATAACGACACTTTTCGAAAGAACAAGTTTTGATTGATGAGTGATCGGATCATGACAATGCCACTCAAAGAGTTCAAATTTACAAAAGATTAATTTTATTTTTTTAAAGACAAAAGTGACTAGAAGCCCTGACCTATTAGTTGGAAGAGAAGCTGCTTACCAATTGAGTTGCACTTCGTTGTCCAGATTGAATTTATTAGTTTTTTTTTAAACGACAAAAATATTTTATTAATAGAACCGAGAGCATAAGTAATACTCTTAACGGACAAATACAAGAGAAACATGGAGTACATCATCCAATCCAAACACAAGTATTAACCTACACCCAATGAATATTCAAAACTAATATAAAAAGATGACATGACATCAATGTCTACAAAAATTTCCATCACCAAGGAGTAGTCAATCCGCTTCGCACCCTACTCACTCACGCCAAAAGAAAAGGCACAATCACCATTGAATCACAACCTTCCGAACAGTGACAATCTAGGGGAAAACCCACCGTCTAATCAAAAGGTACAGTTCGGAAGTGTCTATTTTACCGATGTCCGCACTTGAGTGTGTGCTGATTTGGATTACACATCCATCAACCCTCACGACACTTAAGCCGTTTTTTGGATAGTACCTGGACATGCCCAACACGACAACGGTGGTGCCGAGACACCATAGAACCAGGACCCATTCTTAATCACGCCCCTACACCCTATGCCATCTTTCAGGTCACTTGGCAAGGAATTTAATGTGTGACCGAGGGACCCTCAAGATACTGAAAGCTAGATCACACTAGTCTAGCTACTTGAGTTTTGAGTTAGGTCGTACCTGGACTCCCCAGAGCTTAAGATACTCCTCTCACCAGGACTCAATCACGGAACTCATCAAAGCATCCATGATACTTCTCTCATCGAGAAACCAATCAGAAAAACTTCAGAAAAAACACTACAAAATATTAAAAACTAAATCCCAATGGTCTAGTTCCTTGAGTTGGAACCCGGAAGTACAATTGCCCATTCGAGCACTCGACCCGAGTCCCAAACCATATAGAGACCAAACACAAAAAGGGTCGTACAATATGACCACCATCACCAGAATACCAGGTTGCTGAAATAATCCCCTGCGGAAGAAAAGAAAAGACAAACTCCACACCTCCAATGGTCAAATGGAGTAATATCCAAATAACCAAAAATCATAAAGAAGATTTTCCCATGACTTCTCAATTATTAGTAAAATCATATATTTCTGATGACTTCTCTATTTTCCTATCTCTGGTCTAATGTTGTTTATATTTTCGTAAAATATGATAGTAGTAGATTTTCCTACGCATAATTGGACCTTAATTACTTTTCTTTTTTCAATATCATTTTGTTTTGGCAGGGGTGTAGGCTGGAAAAACAACAAAACTTATTAGACTATCTGACAAAGTGTTGCGTAAAAGGTGAAGCTGTGGATATTGGTAAAACGGCTTTTACAACATCTCTTAATTTGATGTCTGCTACTCTTTTCTCAATGGATTTTGCTGAAATTGGTTCTACTGATTCTTCTCACGAACTTAAGGATATTGTAAGGGGAACAATGGAACTTGCTGGGGTACCT
>JAYMSP010004753.1:0-15376 GCA_036897095.1 Plantago elongata
TCTGAAAGCAAAAGATTGAAGTAAAAACTTGCTTAATTTATAGGGAAAATGAATATACAAGATTCATGGATTACAATGAATTAAACATTGAAATACAAATATTTTATTGGTCACATCTAAATATTATTAAAAGTCATATTCAACTAAGTATAATATTATCCAATTCTAAATGAACACTAATGCATGTAATATAAGTAAATAAAATTAAATGTATGTAATATATAAATAGGTACCAGGGTTAAACTACAATATTAAAAGGATTTGCATTGCAATAAAACAAAGGGGATGGAAATCTGAAATGAAAAAGGTTAGATGTCAACATATCACAAGAGTGAGAGCATTACACACACCCCTAATATAGAATAAACCGTGATCAAGGCGGAGAACCTAATTCAACTTTAGGAAGAATGTGCTAGCTCTCAACCATGTCAATGGCTAGAAATACAAAGCAACCTATAACGAAAAACTGCATTACATCATTTCATAACAAGATACAAAATGATGTCCTATATCGAAGAACTCCGAAATTATGTTCTAGTTCACTTGGATAATGCATCCTCAGAACTCTAGACCTCGACACCTGGTTTATAGTCTCTCTAGGATAGTACCAAGGCAGAGAAGCAGTGCAGAGTTGGTATTAATTATTTTAGCTCTAGTATATCATTTTATTTTAAATATTTGAAGGTGTTTTTAAATATAAATATTAAAATTTGATGTTTCATGAATTTTCCCTCACAAAACAGAGGAAATGGTGAGCGTATTTTTGCTCCAAAATATCCAAATTGAGTATTAGTCCTGGATATAAAAAAAAAAAAAGGACACATACAATGTAGTACCAAAATCGACTTCTGGAGTACAAAAAGATGAATTTTATCCCGACTCCAATGACTCTTGCTTTGTACCCAACATTCTTTTCATGGTCAGATCACATAATCACACAATTATCATATTCTATCAAATTTATTCACATTCAATTTCTCAAACACAACAATACCTAGTACTACACGTGTAAATTCAAATCCAGATAGTCTGACATACAAGTGCTTTCAACTACTAAAAGATCAGCAAATTTTAGTGGTGCAGAATGCAAACACCAAAGAAATCCACAAATTCCACGATATAGACATCATATGGCAGAGAGATTATGAATTGAAAGCTACGACCAAAGTGCTCATAGAGCACAATAAACAAAGATAAAATTCACAATGCATCTTCTAACGACACTTTCTCTCAAACACTCGCAACATAATTTGTGCAGTGTTCACCAAGTTGACTAATCAACATATATAAATGATAGTTGATAATGCTCATCAAGAGCAAATAAAGTTATCCAACAACGAGAGCTGGGGATAACATGAATAATGTCTTTCAAATACATTTCCATGTTCCTATAAAGCTCTGCAATTTGAATGATAAAAGAGTGCTATTGTAGCATCGTTTCACAGCCGCAGACAAACAAGCAAGTAGAGCTACTTGACACGGACATGATACCAAATTTACACAATCAAGAAGGAAATGCATAAAAACAAATTGCTAGTTTTATGTGCAATTGAAGAATGCCAAATCAATTTGAACATCAGGCCAATTAGATGATGCCATTATGCACAATAATCACTCACAAAAGATTGAAAATGGAATATATCTAGTCCACTAGCTAACGAAGCTTCAACGCAAGCAAAAGACTGAAAATGTAATATATCTAGTGACAAGATAAAGGCAGACAAAACTTCAGCACAAGAAAGGATTAAAAGAAATCAATTGTGTCACAGCTGCAGTTTTATCACATGTTTTGGAAGCTTCAGCACAGTATTCTTCAGTAATAGAAAGCTCAAAACACGACTTAAAGACTTCATTAAGTAGGAGTAATAACTATTACACAATGGCATCTAGTTTGCATAACGGAGAAATTCAATCTAACAATAACGAAGCACGACAAGTCAATAATGAATTACTTGTACCTAACAAGTCGATCACCAATCATAAGCATATTCTAAAACTCTTCAAAATCTCGTCTGATAGAATATGATTAAGCTTGTTTAAAATAAGTCAAACAATAACATAAAAACAAACATAAGATAACATTTATAGTCTGATTTAGTCAAACCCTAAACGGGCAAATCAAAATCTATTCTTGCTCGCTAGATTGTTCACCAGTCTTGTTATGCTTCCTTGCATACCTCTGGTTCCTCAAGAACTTCGGGTCCATCTAAAACGAAAATCAAACAGACCTCGATCAGTATACACAAAAGAGGATAATAATCCATTTACAAGAAATCAGTAAAAAAAACAGAATGAGAGGTTACCCCTTTGGTGGAGTGGTTGCGATGGCGCTTAGGCTTCTTGATGCCGTTCCTGTGGGCCTTGGCCGACTGGTTGTGTGCCGTGTGATTCTTCGATTTCGCCATTGCTGATATTCAGAAAAAGACAATTGGATTGTTAATCGTTAGAGTGAAAATGGAATGGAGGAGCTAGGGTTTTGAGGAGGCGTTACCTGATTGACTGATCCGATCGAAGAGTGTAGATTAGGGCTTAAGTTGAAAACTTTTTATATATGGATCCACTATTTGGGGCCTAGAGGGATAGTGGGCTTGCTTGCTTGTTTGATTCAAGGACTACTAATACTGTGACTATTGTTTTATTAAGGCCCATGACAAGTTTGGGCTTTTAATCAATTCCTGAGTCTATCACATTATTATATTAATATGTTGTAGATCTAAAATCTCATTAATTTCAGTTCATTTCAATTTTACTTAATTGTTTTTATATTATAATTCATTTTAATTCAAATTCATTTCAGTTTGAATTTGATTAGTTATGTTCTTTTTATACAAAGTGAACCTAATCTACTATTGTATATATGGGGTGTGGATCAGAGATCATAAAAACTCAAACTAATACATGTTTAGAGAGGTAGAGGGAGTATATCTCTTTATATGGTAAATTAAAATAACTAAAGAAACTATGTTGCATCATCAAAAGATAAATAAGGTAAAATAATAGAGGGATGATGCTAACGGATAACATATCTACTCATTCCACCTCCGGTGCCTTTGGAAAAGGCACAATGTCATAAACTGTTTGACACTTCAATTGCTTTATCGCACAATCTACACCTAGCTAGTTATTCATCGTCGCATGTAAATAAAGATCACAGGCTTACTCCATCGACTATTTCAATCTTCATTATTATCTTTTAATTAGTCATCTCCATCCATCTTCTTCTCGATATGTTATTTATGGCTAAATCATTTCACTATTAAAGGGTGTATAACAAAACTCTAAACCTGATTATTATGCACCAAATCTAAGTTCTTGAGAACATCTTAGGTTATGTACTTATCAAAACTTTAAAATAATCTTTCAAGACTTAATAAGACTTAATTTTAGAAAATAAAATACCTTTCTATTGAATAAAGGTTGGTGTGATTGTAATAGCTAAAATACATTGACAATTTAATTGAGATTGAAAATCCTTATAACGGTAAGGTAAGAACATTGATATTTTTATAAATGTTTAAATTATTTTCAATATGATTTAGTAATAATAAATTGACGAGACCATCAATCAATAAATGTTCTATTCTGCAGATATTATTTATAGATTATTTTTCAAAAAATATGCTCATAGAATGTAATACATTTCAATTGTTTCAAGTTAATTCAGAGGAAATAAATTGATCTATTTAAAAAATATTCATAATAATGACATTCTATAAAATTTGAATTCGAATATAAAAAATGGTGTAAAGTGGGAAGTGAAGACTAATTGAAATGCGCAAAAATATGGATAGACATATCTGATCACTCCTCCAACGTCATCAACAATTTCAGCTCTTTTGTAAGAATCTATCAATGTCATTGTCACAGAGAGTCTGGTTGAAACTTCCAACATTCTATATAAATCCACAAATTAGCCACTCAAGTAGTAGTACACCGTTAAGCTTAACCATTAAATAAGCACACAGGACAGGATGGGCGTTGTAGAGAGAGATATCGACGATTTGGCGAAGAACCCGGCCAACTACGCCGCTTTGACTCCGCTCGGCTTCCTAGACCGAGCTGCCTTAGTCCACCCCAATCGGAAGTCAATCATCCACGGCGATGTTTCGTACACGTGGAGCCAGACCTACCGCCGTTGCCGCCAGCTCGCATCGGCGTTGACCATCCGAGGAGTCACTTTTGGTTCCACTGTGAGTCATCATTTTGTTTGCTTTACTGATGATTGATCGGAAAATGGTCATCGGTTAATCCAATTTTATTAATGGTGATAAACTTGAGATGAATCCTCCATGGAATTGATCAACGATTATAAAATTGATAGATGAGTGAAGATCGTATCCCATTTTTGTTTTGTTTCGTTTCTAGGGTTAAACAATTCATTCAGTTTAGATTCTGCATTCGTATGATATTTAGTATTTCTAGCCACCCAACTTACAAAGGTATTTATTCTCTACTTCCAAACGTTATGTCCCAATAAGAACTTCTATATTAATGAAAAATAATAAAATATTATTTTGGGACGAGATTTTGCAAAGAAATGATAGTGGTAATTCGGACACTGAAAATGAAATAGGTGAACCTTGTTTAGTTAAAGCACCACTAGATTTGTTGTACTATCTACTTGTATGCAATCAATTATATAGAGTTCATAGATACCCTTGAAAAGATAAAGATAACCTGTTTAGCTCATTTGGTGTGATGCTAGCATTAAGCATTAGAGTACTCCTATAATTAATCCCTACCTCTCAGAACAAATGTCCGTTTAATTTTGAACACGGAGTTTAATAATGTACAATGTAAATGTTGGTAGACAAATGCATACGAATGTAAATGAGTTGAAAATGTTACAAAAAATAGAAACGGGACATTTATAGTGGGACATATATATAAATGGAACATAATATATTTGTTCTGGACGAAGGGAGTAGTATTTAACTACTTATTCCATTCCAAGACATTTGTCCTATTTTCACTTTTTTAAGCCAAACCAATTTTAAGTTTAATTACAAATTAATATTACAATGTAATAGTTATGTTTTTGATAAAATTACATTATGAAAAGTAACCCATTAAAGTTTCATAGTGAACTTTTATCAAGCATTTTGTGATTAGTGTAATTGAGATTAATGCATAGTCAAAATTGGAACCAATTAATTACAAACGTTAAATTGGGACAATTATTTTGGGACCAATGGAATATGCATTTTCACCCTCAACATGTTTACCTTTTCTCTAGGGCCCCTAGATTCTTTCTAGTTACCTATTTTCTATTTATGTTTTTGGATTTTATTGGACTAATTTTCTAGTCTGTGACCTCTCTCCGTTCCAAAACAAATTACAAATTTGACCTTTAGACTATTGTTGTTGTTGACTTTAACCAAACTTACATGGGCTTGGAATTTATTAATAAAATTATAGTAAGAATGTACAAGAAGTGCACTTTTATAAAGTAATTTTATAAGTTATCATGTATGTATAATTTAAGACTAATTGTGGTCAAAGTAGATTTAAAAAAATGACTCATAAGTAAAAAAAAAAGTCATTCGTTATGAGATGAGGGGTTTGAAAATTCAAGATTTTCCTAATATAAAGTAATATCTATTCCACCATAAGTGTATGACATACGGAGACACCCCATTATTTACACTAATTTGATATGATTTTTCAATTACTTAGAAAAATCCCCTGCTTATAGACTATGACTCTATGTTAATGCATGGTTAGCTGTGTAACTTGAATTGAATGCAAAAATGGAGTACTAGAGAAAACGGATTGATATATGTGCAATCTGATGCATATCTATTAGTAGAGGGCAAGCCGGAGACTGATGGAGCATTCCTTTTTCCTATAATGAAGTTAAACTTTATCAACCTCTGAGAATATTAGACTTTTCAGCTAATTGTTTTCTCTGTATTTCCTAATGACAGGTAGCTGTTATTGCGCCAAATATTCCAGCCATGTATGAATCTCATTTTGGAATTCCAATGTCTGGAGCAGCACTAAATGCAGTCAATATCCGTCTTAATGCAGAGACCATTGCATTTCTTTTGGTGCATTCACAAGCTGCTGTCGTGATTGTGGATCAAGAGTTTTATAGCCTGGCAGAGGAGGCGCTGAAAATTATAGCTGACAAATCGAAAGGAAAGGTCAAACCTCCCATTTTAATCGTCATTGCTGATGCACATTGTGATCCACAGTCACTCCAATATGCATTGGGATGCGGAGCTATTGAATATGAAAAGTTTCTAGAAACTGGTGATCCAGACTTTGCATGGAAACCACCTGCAGATGAGTGGCACAGCATTGCTCTGGGTTATACCTCCGGTACAACGGCTAGTCCTAAAGGGGTAGTATTGCACCATCGAGGGGCATATCTTATGGCCCTAAGTAATACTGTTGTATGGTCAATGAATGAAGGTGCGGTTTACTTGTGGACTTTACCCATGTTCCATTGTAATGGTTGGTGTTTCGCCTGGACTCTTGCAGCGATTTGTGGCACAAACATATGCCTCAGACAGGTTAAAAACAGTTAGATAAGTGCTTAATTTTTTTATCAACTATACTAATCCATATGAAACAGAAACTGCTTATATTTATATCGAGCAATTGGCACTATACATCCATATTGTCTGGCTAACTAGCAATTGCACTTGTGCAGTTTGAGCATACTGGCAAGTATCCCCTTCAGGCACCTGCTTTACACTGCAGATGATCCTTTTATTTGGGTCTTTTTGCCCATTTGTATTCACAACATGAGTTTAACTTACATCCTTAGAATGCATATACTTATTACTTACACAGTATAGGGGATTTAGACCTATCTAGTTTACTTCTATCATACAGAAGTAGATTGTTCTTGGAAAAACTAGTTCTTTGAATTGTGACAGTCTCCGCAAAGCTATCAATCCTGCCATCACTTAGTAATTTACTTAAATCTGCCCTGATGCATGGTGCTTTCGTTTACAGGTCACATCCAAGGCTGTCTATTCAGCCATAGCTAATCTCGGCGTTACACATTTCTGTGCTGCTCCTGTCGTTCTCAATACCATCATAAATGCACGCAAAGAAGACACTATTCTTCCCCTCCCTCGCGTTGTCCATGTAATGACAGCGGGTGCTGCTCCGCCCCCTTCGGTTCTATTTGCAATGTCAAAGCAAGGCTTTAAAGTTGCTCATACATACGGGCTTTCTGAAACATATGGTCCCTCTACAATATGTGCATGGAAACCAGAATGGGATTCACTAGAACCCATTCATCAGGCTCGTATGAATGCTCGACAAGGAGTTCGGTACATTGGACTAGAGAGCCTAGATGTTGTGAATTCCGAAAACATGACACCCGTGCCTTGTGATGGAAAAACAGTAGGAGAAATTGTATTCAGGGGAAATGTAGTAATGAAGGGCTATTTAAAGAACCCTAAAGCCAATGAAGAGGCTTTTGCAAATGGATGGTTTCATTCAGGTGATCTTGCTGTTAAGCACCCAGATGGTTATATTGAGATTAAGGACAGGTCGAAGGACATTATTATATCAGGAGGCGAAAACATTAGTAGCGTTGAGGTGGAGAACATTTTGTACCAGCATCCAGCGATATTTGAGGTCTCGGTTGTTGCTCGGCCAGATGAACAATGGGGTGAGTCACCTTGTGCATTTGTGACGCTGAAGCCTGAAGTGGATGCAAAGGATCAGCAGCAAGTGGGAGAAGACATCATGAAGTTCAGTCGATCGAAGATGCCTGCATACTGGATTCCCAAATCTGTGATCTTCGGTCCATTGCCTAAAACCGCAACGGGGAAAATACAGAAGCATTTGTTGAGGGCTAAGGCCAAGGAAATGGGACCGGTGAAGAAGAGTAGGTTATAAATTATAATAGAGAGACCAAGGAGAAAACCTTAGTCATGTAATCATGTTTTATGAGTATTCTTGTCTAGTTTGTCTTGGTGTTAAACGTTTTGCCAAGTTAAGGGACTGCTGAGTGGTGGTAGTTTCTTAATGCATCTTTGTATAAAACAGAAGAATAATTTATAATATGGAGATGGCATTTGCATTGGTGATTTCTCTAGAATCAATTCTGTTGGTAAAATGTAACTCAACTAATATACACTACTCATGCTGTATAAGTGTTTTGGTGGTCTAGGTATCAGAAATCTTAAGATACTTAACAAAGCTTTTCTTATAAAATTTCTTTGGAGAATTTTCCAGTATTCTAATTCTCTCTGTGCTAAGGCTCTTAAGGCCAAGTACTATGCTTGCACTGATATTTTCCATGCGCAAAAATCTGTTTCTGCAAGTTGGCTTTGGAAGAATATGAGTTCTATCATTCCTTTGTTTAACCAACTTCTGCCGTGGAATGTCCATTGATTTATGGCATGACACTTGGGCTTTTCAGTACCCTTTTACAGACTATACTGCTCAGTATCTGCCTACATGACTCATGGTTAGCAATTTCATTACTAATGGATACTGGAATTTTCAAAAAACTTCAGGACTTCCTTTGGAATTAGTTAACCATGTTCTGAGTAAAACTTTACCTTTGATCTGCACTGCGGACTCTAGAATTTGGGGTCATGATGTGTCTGAGAATTTTTCTGTCAAATCTGCTTACTTGCAAATTTTGAAACAAGAATCTTCTTTATCTCCCAGTTCTTCCTTGACAAAAAGTTTGGAAATTAAAAGTTTTTCCTAGACTTAAGTTTTCTTTCGGTTTGGTCTTTGGGATAGGTTTCCCACTGCAAACAAACTATATCTTATCCATGTTGTTTCTTCTAATCTATGTGTGTTTTGTAAACTTGAGGCTGAGTCCTCTTATCATCTGTTTTTCTCCTGCCCCTTTTTTGCTTATACTAGAAGGATATTTTGGCATCAGGCATGGGATAACAGTTCTGGCTCCTTTGTTGACCTCTTATTAGCTTTCCTTTAAATCATCCTCATCAGATTAATATACTAGTTGTTCTTTGGTCAATTTGGTATATGAGAAATAAATTTATTTTTCAGCAAGATCTCATCACCATTCCGGTTTAATCAGGTTTATTAATAGCATTTTAAAGGACATCAAGGCTACTTTCCCACTAAAGCATAAGTCACACACTATCATTCAATGTAGTTGGATCCCTACCCCACTCAATTTTGTTGCTATGAATGTTGATGGTTCTGCCATGGGAGACACTATTCATGCTGGGTTTGGAGCTGTGCTCCAGGATCACATTGGTAATTTTATTGCTGCTACAGCTGGCCATTTAGGTAGAGCTACCAACAATCTTGCTGAGTTGGTGGCTATCAAAGCTGGTCTTACTTTGGCAGATAAGTTACCTGTCCAAAAGCTTGTTGTTTCTACTGACTCAGAAGTTGTTTTGAATGCTATTAATAGGGCCAGAGCTCAACTGGAGAAGGATCTACTTCTGGAACAACACCACCTGCAGACAACAAAAGGGATGAACCAATTCAAAAAAGGGAAGAGAGGGCAGCATCACCAGCCGCTTAGAGATATCTGTTATCTTTGTTCAAGGTTTCAGGAAGTCAAGTTTCAATTTACTTTTAGGGAATCTAACCAGGTAGTTGATCAACTTGCAAGATGGGGAAGTTCTTTTGTTCAAGGTTCAGTTAGTTGTTGTGTTGCTAGCCAAGATAATAGGCCTTGTAGTTGTACATAGTGTGGTGTGGACTGGAGTTCCTAGTTGGTTATATGACTTTACGTTGTTTGATAGGAATGGAACTTTCACGCCACGAGTTGTCTCCCGTAGTTATGGTTCAGGATCTCTGCAAAAACTTCTTCAATCATTACATGTAATAAAGAGAAGGGATAATTACAAAAACCTTCACGGGAAAGAGTGAAATATAAAAAAACTTCATTTCTTTTTCAGAAATCCCTCCCATTAGTTGACTCCGTTAGTCAACGGAATCAACGTTAGTAAACGTTTAAAAAGTGAACTTTTTTAATTTTTGGTGAAAAAAAATTGTGAATAAATGACGTCATTAAAAAAGTAAATTTTTTTTTATCAAAAAATTAAATTAATTTCTAATAAAAGAAGGAAAAAAAATCAAATATAAAATCGCGAAAATACCCCTATCAACTTTTTTGTCAAATGCAACCTTAAACCCATCACAATCACTCAAACACTTCACACTTTCCAAAATCATTTCCCACCTCACTCACTCCAAAACCTAGTCCAAAACAAAGAACCACTTTCCACTCCAAAACTTCCGGTCGCCAGAGACCTCGCCAGAGCCTGGAAGTCAAGTTTGTTTCCGAAATTCCGACAATAAGGTTTCTTGAACAACATAGTTTTCTTCTTTTCTTGGTGTTTATTGTAGCTTCGAATCAAATGTTTGTGAGAAAGAAAAAAACTAGAGTTTTGAGTTCTTGGTTTGTTGAACAAAGTGTTGAAATGTTAGTAGTTGTTGAAAACTTTTACTTTGTTGCTTGTCTCTATGTTTCTCGAAAACATTCAAAAACCTTCGTCGTGAAAGGAGCTGTGTTTGGGGTTGGGGGTTTTGAAGTTACATGGTGTATGATGTCATAAATGTCTGACATGTTCTGACAATGGGTTTGAAATGACCAAAAAAACCTTAGATCTGAATGTAATGGGGTTGTAATGAAAACTTATTTTGAAGATTAGTCGATGAAACTGGTTTGTTAGTTGGTTAGTATTCATTTTAGTCATCGTTACTTTTACTATTCCGTGAAACAAATTTGTTAAAGAGGAGAAAAAAAGTTTGTTGAGGTGGTTAAGATTGTAGATGTAAAGTATATTTGGATGAAATTCATTCTGGATATGGTATTAATCCTTTGTTAGTTTGTGAGTAGAAATATATGACATATCTGTATGTGATAGGGTTTATAATATTTCGTCTTGGTTAGTGTGTCAGGTCAATTATGGATGGGACTTTAATGTAATGGGGTTTGTTTGTAATTGTATTGATGATCTTTGAATTTGTACTCAGTTTCACGTGTCATACTAAAGTATTGGGGTTCGAAAGTAATGGGGTCTTAATGTTTTCTTAATTTTGCTTGACAGGTACGATGTCGAAAGAAGGAAGTGGTAGCGTTTGTGCCTCAAGTTCTAGTGCTCTATTTGATGTTTACATCTAACACGGTGAACATGAAGTGGTCATTAATGATGTTCTGCCCGGAGAATATAAATTCCCAAAGTTGACAGAGGAGGCCTATTACATGGCCATTGCAAAAGATAAGAAGCTTGTCAATCACACCAACAATCAAATACTTAGGGACATGGTATATGTTGTCTATCCATACACATACGAAAATGGTGAGAAGCACAGAAAATACGTGCTGAATGAGACGGGCATGGAGGAGATTTTCAGTACAAAATAGAAGTTCTATGTCTTCAAGGTAGAGGTCCCAGATGCACTTGAGATGTTAAGGAACATGAATGGCATGAAACCGTTTGATCATGACCGGATTGTGAAAGAGTTGGGTGATAGACGAGATTTCGTAGTAGCCCAGATTGCGATAGCTATAACAACTTTGCTAGTGAGGAGATCTATATCTCTGAAATTAAACGTCATAAGAGTGCTGAGAAAGCAACCCGCATGATTCAATTGGACTCCACTCCACCGACTCAATCAACTGTGGTGGACATATCTTCTGATGATGGTGAGTTCGACCTACTGTTCACTTACGAGAGACATGCGCCTCATTAAGGAGACAGACCTTCGTGGAGATCAACTCCTATTGGGCCAAATAATGAAGATATGAACCTGATTCGTAATTTGACTAGTTTGTTGGATATCATTAAGGTAGAACGGGATCGGGTGTCATCATCATCTGATGAGATGCAAAACAAAGAGGACCCTGCTGAAGGAGAGATACAGTCCAACATTCCATTATTGACTTTGAAGGATAGTGATAATGAAGGAGGTGGCAAGTTGGATAAAGTCCCAATTGTGAACTTGGACAGTGATGCCGATGATGAGAAAACTGAAGAAATACCAGGTCCAGACACTGAAGAGTTGGATAGTATAAACGGGGATACTGTCGAACTAGACAATGACGAGCATGAGTGTGGTAAAAAGGATGATGAAGCTGTCAATCAGTTAATTACTTTTAGCCCGTTTCGTATTGACGATTTGAAAAATGAGCAGGAAGATGATGCTGAAGATCATTGGGAAGATATGTTGCAGGAGATTAGCGATGAGAACGAACTAAAGGAATCGAAAGGAAAGGGAATGGATTTGTACATGAGTGACTCCGAAGTTTAGATTGAGAAAAGTGACTCCGATTTTGATGATGATTCGAGGGGAAGGTTTGATTCCAGGGAATGCTTTAGGGTGCCCGAAGATCCACTAGTTCCTGCTACATTCGAAATAGGTATGTGACTGGGTTTAATTTTATGGGGTGTTAAAGTCAATTGGCATGATTTGTAAGTAATAATGTAACAAAATATTGTTTTATCTTTGTCTGTCCGAAGGAATGGTGTTTCATAGCGTGTCTGACTTTAGAGCAGCATTGGATGAGTACTCAGTTTAACTTGCAGTGAATTTTGAGAAAGTTAAGAACGACCCCAAAAGGGTTACATTTTTATGTGCATCACATGGGTGTTTGTGGAGGATTTATGGGAGCCTCATTGAACCAGGGGAGTCTTCCTCCATGGTGAAGACCTATAATGATAATCATAGCTGTGTTCAAGCAAACAATAAGAGGACTGTTACGGTTGATTGGGTGAAGGAGAAGTTGGTCCCTTTGTTAAGAGAAAATCCAGAGCTTGACATCAACGCAATACGGGTTGAGATGAGGAAGTACAATGTTGACCCACCCTACCTTACTATGTAGAGGGGGAAACAAAAGGCATTAGATGTGGTCATAGGTAACCACACAATCTCCTACAACCTACTTCCAAAGTACGCTGTTTTTGTCACCAGCACAAACCCTGGGAGTTTGGCTATCCTCAACTTTGTAGAGCCACCACCAATTCCTGTGAATCCCCAATTCAATTGTGTTTTCCTTGGTCTGGCTGCACCTGCTCAGGGGTTTCTACAGTGTTGCCAACCATGGATTACATTTGACGGATGCCATCTCCATGGTCCGAAAGGAGATGTTCTGTTGACTGCTTGTTCACTTGATCCGGACGGTGGAATATACCCAATTTATTTTGCGGTCGTTGACATTGAGCATAGGGAGACTTGGAACTTTATGTTTCACTGTATGGGAAACCTTATCGGCGGCTGGGGGAGTCGAAACTGGACCATCACCACATATCGACATACGGTAAAATATTTGATAACAACTGTTAATTCACTGATTCCGCACTTTAATATGATTTAGGGTTTTAAAATCATTAGGGTTCTAAAGTCATTAGGATTTCAAAGTCAGTGTAGTGTTAATGTGAGTGGGTATTAAAGTAAATTCATTTGTACAGAGCCATTCGTGACTAAAATTTTGTTTTGTGGTCTTTGAATGTCAGGGTTTAATTGAAGCGTTGAAGGACTCCATTCCAAATGCAACAACAGGAAATGTGCTCGCCACATATATTCGAACATGAGGGCCACCCACCCCGGAGCCAAAATGAAACAATTTTTCTGGATCGCATGTAAAGCGTACAATGAAGGTATGTTTAATTGGGCAATGAAGGAGTTGTATGAATTCAGACCTGCATCGTGCAAGTGGTTGCTTGAAATACCATTGTAAATGTGGACCAGGCACAAGTTCAATACTTCTCTAAAGAATGACCATATGACTAACAACATAGCGGAGAGTTTCAACGCATGGATCGGGGAGTTCAGGGGTAAGCCCATTTATGACTGTCTCGATGGAATTAGGGGGAAGCTTATGGTAAGGATGAATAACAAGAGGAGATATGGTGAAATGATGACTGGTATATGTTGTCCAATGACACATGGCAGGCTGTGGAAAAATTCTGAAGAATCAGGACAGTGCAAGATTGTGAGTGCAAGTCATGAAAAGTTTGAAGTGTTCCATGACAAGTTCAAATATGTCGTGTTAGGAATATCTGTTAGTATTTTTGATCATTCACCATAAGACTTATCTTTAGTACAAAAATGTGACTAGTACTCTTGGTTCACTTGAATATTGTAAAAGAGGAAATCACTTAGTATGTTAGTCTAGTTAAACTTGTAATAAGATTTGTTAGGTCTCTGTTGTAATTTTATATTTTGAAGAAGGCCACGAAGAAGGATCCTAGCAATGGATTTTAGTCGAAGATTTGAAGACTGAAGATTGCAAAAGTTTATGAGGACATAAGGTTAAGTCTCCTCAGATAGACTATGATCAGAAAGCATATTTGTATAGTGCATATATTGCACATAAAAAGTCTGAACATATGACATCACTGAGTTCATGAGCATGCTAGCTTTCAGAAAGGCTCATGTGTCCGTTGAGACTACAGGAAGAAATAGTACAATGCATTAATTACACTGGCTGGAAAGTCACTCAATGCATAGTCCTCTATGAAAAATGAGAAAGGGAGTTCTGAGTACTCATTTCAGGATATCAACAGATTGAATTTTGAGAAGGTCTAATGGATACTATTCAAACAACTCTCAAATTTATCTATAAATATCACCACTTAGTTGCTGAGAAATACACACACGAACTACACTCATATCTACTTATCAAGCAAGTATTCTCTCAATCATTCATACTACCATTCTCCAAGCTTACTGTTGCAACTAACAAGCTCGAAAAATCACTAGTGGTTCTAAGTGTCCTGAACCTACAACAAGAGATTGTTATTCATGAAAGAGTTGAACTTTCAGATACCCTTTTTGAATCTCATTCTCCAAAATGGATACCAAGGGTTAGTAAAAGAGAACCTGCCATATATTGAATAAGTGTATCAAGTAGTGTTATCTCTTCTAAGCTCTCTAAAAACAAAGCTGAGAAGTTATACGAGAAGCTTACCTGACTAATCAACTTATAACCAACACCATCAAGGCGTGGAACACATGAAGTACTTGGTTTGGGAAATCAAGGAAACGCTCCAAGGTTATCTTGAGTACATGAAGTACTTGACTCGAGGAGCTAGGAAAAAACTCAAGGGGAACATTTGGTTGGGAACAATTTGTTTGTAGGGATCTTAGGATAGGATATATTTTAAGGCGAACTCAATTGTCTGTTCTAGTGAATTCCAGGTCTCAGAAAGACCAAGTGGATTAGTTGGAGGATTACGCCACTTCTAGATACCACTATAAACTGCTGTGTTATTTACTTTATTGTATTTACATTCCAGCATAACACACACACACACACATTATTACTGCAAATCACAATCACGTTTATCTATTTCTTAAAGTCTTCCGCTCTCTGAATCGAAGTATCAGAAACCTTCCAGTTTCTGAGAAAGTCTGTTTATCGCCTATTCACCCCCCCCCCCCCCCCCAACCCTTCCTTCTTTCTTTT
>JAYMSP010004754.1:0-15376 GCA_036897095.1 Plantago elongata
TAGAAAAAGAACAAAGTGTATCATGCGAAGACATCTTCAAGTGATCCATTGACAGTTTGACACCTTTTTTTTTTTTTTTGATTTCTCATTGGTATCTGCTTATGCGACTAATCTATCGAGCATCGTCGGACCCTTTTTGAAGGGGTGGTTCCCCCAACAGTGTTTTTTACATTCACAAGGCTCGAACCCAAGACCTTACTTAAGTGAACTCAAGTCCCTTGCCACTTGAGCCAACAACTATTGGTGACAGTTTGACAGCCTTAACTTATGCTTGAATCTAACAATTTCAGTAGTAATAATGATCACAATATAATCTCTTGTAGTTAGTTTTGATCTGAGACATGAAGAGAAGAATTTCTCAGTTTAACATGAAACATCAATGGATTTTAAGTTTTCTTACATATTCTTATTTTTCTTCCATTCATAACCTTCCAACCTAGATACTACTTGTAAAGACTTCTATAAGTAGGGTTCCTCAGAGACTCCAGATTAGGAGATTGTGCGGCATAGCGTCAGACGCAGAACATAACTAAAACATCGAAAAATTTAGCTTATGCTTGAATCTAACAATTAACAAAAAACTCTTCTGAGCATTACAAAGTGCCTAATGTACAGCTGAATCGAACGAACAATACGACAATGCCAGAAGAACAGCTAAGCAAATGCAACATTTGATCACACAAAATAGACTCTCTACTGAATCCTAAATCACAAAAGCTAAATTAACCTCATGAAAGCAAAATA
Source organism: Plantago elongata (assembly GCA_036897095.1). NCBI lineage: Eukaryota > Viridiplantae > Streptophyta > Magnoliopsida > Lamiales > Plantaginaceae > Plantago > Plantago elongata. The sequence continues at coordinate 745 of JAYMSP010004754.1, forward strand.
AGTCAATGGAATGCACGAATTACGATCCCAATTCCCAATTGCAGAAATCATGAAGCTTCAAATACATTAGACAACGAAGAATGCCATACTAGCAACAAAATAAGGAGGAGAAAAGGCACGATTAAGAACTAAGGAAGCAAATCGAGATCGAAAAGTGATGGAATAAGCTGCGGATTGAGAATGAAATAGGTACCTGCTTGCGCAAGGAGTCCCAGGAGGTGGGAGGATCCATAATTGGAATGGATCTGGTTTGAATCGTAGCTAGCTAGCTAACAGGAATCAATCAAACAACAGAGCAATTACCACTAGTAGTTGGAGGAGACGATGATGATGAAATTATGGTAGATTTGGGTGTAAACGAAGGAAGTGTTTGGTCATTTTTCTCATTTCATAACTATTTGCATTTGTTTCTTTCTTCTTTCTATCCTTCATTAATTATAATTAATTCATGGAGATTAGTACGAGACGCCTAATTTGTCAACTAACCACTTTCATTGTCGGTTAGAGTTAGACCCGCCCGCATTTACCATTTCGCGGGTGACTTGGCATATTCATCATTCTTCCCTAACACATGCGTTGAAATAACATGGGCAAAAATATATGCTCCTCGTCCCATCAAAATTCATACATTAAATTGACGTATAATTTTATATAAAAAGTTAAAATAATAAAATAAAATAAAGAATAAGAGAAAAAGTATATTTTTAGTGACAAAATATATAATATAAAGTTGAGATTGTATATTATTTATTAGTGATGGAGTGACTTCCTTTTTTAGTAATGTGTGAAGTTTGGTAGGACGGTTAAAATTAATAAATATATGAAGTTTGTCGAGACGGAGGGAGTAAATCTTTATTTATTTATAACTGATATTCGCTTATTCTGAGTGTATTTTTAACATTAACAAAGTTCGAATCCAATACTTTACTTAAGTTAATTCAAGTTCCTTACCACTTGAGCCAACAATCGTTGATAAACATAGATTATTGAGTTCATGGAAGTGAAAGAAATTGAAAACGCTATTTATATTGATAATGTATATATGTTTTTCTAAAATTTCATTCACAAGAAGTTTAAAATTAGTGTTGTTTGATCGTTATAATTATAGTTATATTCGGGGCGAAATAAAAAGTATGATAAGAGAAAGGGAAGGGAATTGCCTTGACTGGTATTAGTTTTGGTATGGCTAGTAGCCTATACATTATGTGGTAGTAATAGTTTTGTTGTTGGTGTCCGAGTTCATACATGCTCCCTTTTATCTTAAAATTGTTCGATGATTTTGAAAGTTTATTTTTAAATACAATTGTTTCTCATTTTTCCTCCAATACTCAATTCACTACAAGAAATTTATTTTAATGCAACATCTGAAAATAAATGTTGTATAATTTGCATTGTATGATGTAAAAACAAATTGAATATCGTCACACTAAATATATAATTTTAAATGTAAAAATTAAATTTTACACTTTATGATACAATATTTTTATTACATTTACATTTTATGATATAACGTATTTTTTAATAGGTCTTTAAATTTGACTTTCACCTTGAGCGTGGGAAGAATTTTCCACATCATTTCACTCACTAGTCACTACAATCCTCTCTACACTCTCTATTCCAACCCAAATTTATTTTCTCTCCTCATTTCTTTAAACCTTAGTTTTCATTTTATTTCTTTTCTAATTTTGTTTTAAACTTAATTATCTACATTAAATGTCGTTAATAATTACATATAACATGACATTACATTATTTTATAATAAAAGTTATCATACTTTAAATTAAAAAGTTATAAAGCTTATAATGTCACAATATACGTTTTTTTCAGGTGTGACTTCAATTTTAAATAAATTATAATTCTAACGTTACAAGTGATGTTATACATCAATTTGTTCGAAATGTTATGGGTACATGTATATTCATTGGAAATAGAAATGAAAAAAGAAAAAAAAAACTAATGAATGAAGAAAAGACCAACACCTGCAGAAGAAAGGAAATATTAAACTAGAACAAACATGAAAACAAAGGAGAGGGGGGAAATTTTATTTTAGATACATTAGATTGAGACATTACCACTTTAAATATATTAAAGTGAGATGATTAATTTGGATACAATATTACAACACCACCCGTTCAATTGAGGAACTATTACTTTACTTTGTAGAGATAGACAAACTAACTTTTTAAAATCACTTTAGGTACGTGTACGTAATGTGGTAGTGTATTCGAGTATACCTGAAATGAAAATTTTCAAAAGAAGAGCAACTAATACTTTGCTTTGTAAGCAATTAGTACTTTGCTTTGTAGATATATAGACAAACCAACCTTTTTTTGAAAAAATAACACGCAATAGTTCGGCTGCACCCAGGCACGGACACACATTATATCGAGGGACCGCAATCACTACCCCTCGATTTTGAATATGAAATGCCTATTATATCCCTTCCAAAAATTTAATGGATATATTTAGTAAGAATGAATTATGAAAGAAATTGATACATCTCAGCTAGTGCACATGTGTTCCATAAAACCTTTCACTGTCAATTGATCACGAGTTCGATTCTCAATAGTGCTAGATTTTCCAACCATTTTATTTATATTGTTTTCTACCATTTACTTGTCATTTTTTATTATTTTTTTTGATTCAGTAATATTTTTTATTATTTCTCTTTTTTAATATTTTTTTAAGTTTACATTTCACAATCATATTTTATAAATACTTAACTTTATTTCATTTAACTCTCTTTGTTTCTTTATTTTTTCTATTCAATGGTAAATTCATTTACGTAATGTAATTAAAAAAAATTATTCAATCTAAACAAAGTTATATTATATCTAATTCATCCCGTTTATGAGCACATAATTTAAAAAATTATAGTCTAAACATTGTTCTCTACTATGTGAGTTTTGAAAACGTAATTTTCATTAGTCATTCATAATGAATTTTTTAAATTAAATTTATAATAAAAAATTGACTACCCCTAACAAATATTTCTGCGTCCGTCCTGGCTGCACCCCGAAATTTTTTACGCAGCCACAAATTTAACCGCGCTCAGACTCTAACAATGTAACGAACGACACCATGTTGCAACATTGATGAAGACGATCTTACCATCATACACTATAGTCGATAGTACTCCTCTCTGATGGTCTCATGCTTAATTTAACTAAGAAAACAAATTCCAATAAATATTTACAATGGGCATAGATATTTATTCTTGAAGGAAAAAAAGAAGATTAATTCAACGAAGAGTACCTGGTCATTAATATGTTAAGTCTCCTCCTGATCCATAATTATGAAGAAGAAAAAAAAAACTACGGTTATTGGAATTTGGGTACTCTAAGAATCCTATCCGGAGTTAATCTGTTAACACTGACGCTAATCTCTGCTCTTTTTTCGCTAATACTTACCGACCTGCTGCTCTGTTCTGCTCTGCCTTTTCACTCATACTCACGGAACCAGCAACAACAATTTTCTCACTGTAAGTCGCTAAACATCTACCTTATAAACTTTAATCAATCACTTCGATTTCATGTATCAATCCATTTATCATACTATTTGTTCTTGATTTCTTTAGGGATGTAATGTGAACAAACCTGGAGGATTTATGAATTCACCAATCCAAAAATTCCCATATCCAGTTGGGATATCCGTTCTGAACCTCTGCCATACTCATCCTGATCACTCAATCGATTCCATTCTCGCTCAATGCTGTTACAATGGTAACCACCTTTCTCCTTTTCATTCATTCTTCTTCTACATTGTTGATTATGGGGGGCAATGTATCAAGAACCAAGAACGGTTCGGCTGGATAGAATCGATTTTTCGGTTTTTTCCAAGCTTCAGAACGCATATACATTACTTTCTGTTAGTATTGTCGCTAGTTACCATCTCTGTTTAGTCAATAGTGATGATGGTGTTTTACAACTTTATAGCTAGTTGTACAGTATATTGTATATAATGATTGTACCTCACAAATTAGTTAGGGATTCAGGTTGTACATTCATCATTATCAATACTACTTTCTGTTAGGAGCCTAGTTACTATCTTTGTTTAGTGAATAGTCATGAAGGATATTTTTTGAAAGTTATGTATTTATGTTTGTTCGGATTAGCCCCTGATTATGGATATTAGTTTCCCGCAATCAGATATGAACTCGATTTGTATGTTATTTCCTGCTGGAGTAGTACTTTATTTTTTTTTATCAACTATCATGATTCATAATGCTCATTGAGAACGCTTGCAGTAAGAACTACTGCCCAAGCAATGACAGCATTGGAGCTACTACTAGATGCAAAATATACGGTAGATCTGGTTATAATCGATATGGATGAGCATGGAATGGATGGACTAAGGCTTCTCGCCAATGTGGTCCTTAGTAAGAACATGCCGGTTATAGGTACAAATTTCTCTTCATATATCCTTGTTATGGCTTCTAGATCTTGATAACAAGTCTTCTCTTATTGTACAACTTGGGAAGTAATAGAAATTTTGCTGGTCATATTTATCAGCATTGACAACGAACGGAGGACTTTTGTTGGAAGGATACAAATATGGAGTGTGTGAATTCCTACTGAAGCCTGTTGGGATTAAGGAATTAGTAAACATTTGGCAGCATGTAATGGTCAGAAGGGAAAAATTGTTGAATTCAACATGTATAGAATCCGATGAAGATTCCGAAGAATCTAAAGGTATAGAATTCGATGAAGATTCCCAAGAATTTAAAGGTACAAAAACCTCTGAAGCTCCAAAGGAATTCAAAGGTACAGAAACCTCTGAAGCTCCCCAAGAATTTAAAGAAAGTGTTGTTCATACCAGAAAGGCTTATAAGAAAAGGGGAGAGAATAACAATAAAATCAATAAGTGTGAACCACTGAAAGGGCTAAACGACGAGGATAAAGGGCCCAATAAAAGGCGTCGTGTTGTTTGGACAGACGATCTCCGTCGTAAATTCATTGATGCTGTTAATAAAATTGGAATTGACAGTAAGTTATTTTAACATTTTATTGCAAGGTTTAGGATAGCAATATATGTTTAATTTCACTACTCTATTTCAATATCTATTTATATAGTCTTTAATGTTTTATTTCTGGCAGAAGCTGTACCCAAACGAATATTGGAATTAATGGGTGATGAAAGGCTCACTAGGGAGAATGTTGCTAGTCACCTCCAGGTGATTAGATCACTAGTACTTCATTGTATTGATTTTTTATTTCTACTTGCTACATGGTTATATCTCACTTTGTTTCGCGGTTGCAGAAATACAGGATGTTGCTGAGAAAGTCGAGGGACCAAACTAAAAATACCGGCATACCTTCAACACAGGACATGGAACCTGTTGGCATTCTAGAACCAACCTATTTCAGAACACCACCGGGCGGATTTGATGATACATGTAGCACGCCTGGTAGTGGATATATATCTCATCCCACTACACCTCTTATGAGTGAATATGCAGAAGCTACTGAGGGGCTCCAGGTAGAAAGTCATGCGAATATCATTAATGACATAAACTCAAGCTTGGGACCAGAGATTCAAGAAAACGTTGTTTATGCCAATTCTCTGGTAGGAGTAGGAGAAGGATATTTCGAAAGTAATTTTTCCGACATGGCATTGGATGTACCTGGAAATTTCTCTCAAATAATGCAATGGGATTCAATAGAATCTTCTCCAGTAACCTTCTTACCACAATACTTGTCAGCCAATTCTACCCCAGGAACCTCTTCACCTTTAAGTTTTTCATACAACAGGGGAGATGTTGGAGTATTTCATGGCGAATTTACCCCGATAATTAATTCCCAAGAAATTTTTCATGGATCACATATGTATCTTCAAACACATGATTTCCACGACATGAGTGGTAATGTAAATGTTATGGCATCCAACTGGGGTGATTATCCTTCGAATACATTCAATAGTAATACTTCAGATATGGATTATCATTTCATTCACCACGACCTTGGATCTGCATCTGCATTTCCATTTACTAGTGATGCCATTGAGAATTTTGAATCGAATGGTAGTTACCTTCACGATGATGAATTCGGAGCACATCCAGGATTTGTGAATCAGGTTACTCAGCCAACAATGCAGCCTCGTACTAGTGATTCAACACAGGAGCCTCATGCAGATATTCAGCATACGGGACAAAGCTGGTAAATATTCTATCTCGTATTTTCAATATGTCATTGATTTCCATACTTATCTGTCATAGTTTTCAAGGCATTTAATTTCCAAAATGAGGTCAATTCCAAGCTGGCTTTTCACTACAGACCTTCAATTTGAATATACTCTTGCGTTTATTTTTTTCTGGTAACAGAATAACACTCGGAGTTTCAGTTCCTGGTGGGACTTGGGAGGCATCCTGTTAGTTTTAATGCTTTGATGTTACTGCGTGTCTACTTCTGAATCAGAGGCTTGTTTTGGGTTTCATAATAATGTCTATGAACCAGACTTTTGGTAGATGTCAGTTATGTAGTTTGTTCCTGTGTGCATGAAGTAGTTAGGAGTTAGGACTAGTTAGTTCCAGTCTTCCAGATACTGATGTTTCTTGTATCATGGTACTTGCGCATATATTTTGGAGATCTTCTTCCCTAAGCGGAAGGTTCTGCCAGTTTCATGTTTACTGGAGTATCGATTCTTGCTCTTTTTCCTTTTTGTTTTAACTGCTGAACTTGTACTTAATTCTTGTTTAGTAGTGTTACTCTCAGCTACTTCACCCTTTGTTATAATCATATACGTTCATTCGAATCTGGAAACTCTTGAGGTCTGTCTTTCTCTTGGCAGAATTATGACCTGTACCGGTTCCTGTTTCCTTGTAATAGCTAGTACTCTCAACGCAAACGTTCTTTGAAGAACATTTATTTGAAAATATGCAGAGTAACAAGTCATTTTCTTCCAGAATCTGTTCTAGGCAGGTGGCAGGTAGATCATATATCACAATGAGTAGATGAGGAATTAAACACAACATGCTTGAGATAGCTACAGTACATACACTACAATATGTTGGTAAATTGGTACGAAAAACTAGCGTTTATTTTAGGGAGCAGCCCAATTCTCACATCCACAGCCCTACACTCATTTGGATTCTGTATGAGATACGCGACCTGTGCAACAGGAGGAATCAATGGTGAAGCGCATATTGCTTGTTTGCCATTGAAACTAATCTTGTGGAAAGGGACACGAGTCCAATCTGAAATAATTGTTAGCTCTGGCAACGCAGGGAGAGTATCCTGAGCTCCTTCAAGAACTCTGATATATGCGTGGACATAGTCATGTGTAACAGAATTCTTAGCTTCCTTTATTTGATTGATGAGGAACGTATAGCTACTATCCTCAAGTTCTCCAGCAGTGGAAAGAATAGAAGCAAGCACGTAAGCGTTGCCACTAAAACCTTGTGGGAGAGGTGGCACCATTCTTTTTCTAACATCTACTGCGAACTGTAGGCATACTTTTCTATCTCTTTCTAATCCAAGAGCTTTCGTCCTCACCTGATTCACCAAAAAAATCGAAAATCATGAGTACCAACTCATCATAGTTTTCAAAAGAGAAACTATGTAAAGATGTAAACCTTCCACAGGTGGGCTGCAAGTATTTCAAAGGTTGAACAGGATAAATCAACATCTTTTTTATCATTGAATACGTTTCTCTTGAGATTGTCAATCATAGCCACACTTAGATGAAAGGTGTTGAAAACAAGGCTTTGTTGTGGCTTATGATCATCAAGACTAACATGACTTGTGATGAGCTGATACAGATGATGAATTGATTTGGGAATTTGATTGATACTGGATAGCTTGAGATTTTTTTCGAGCAATAAGGGTCCTCTTTCGTGCACAGGTTTGGACATTGTTTGAGAACCTTGGGAGCAAGCAGCCCAGGCTGTAAGGAATTCATATGCTGATATGCCATCGAACAGAGAATGGCTGGTCCCGGTGCCAACCGCGTAGCCTCCACATTCAAATTTTGTTACCTGGAATGATCAATGTTCTTGGAAAATGAGAATCCTGATAACTACTACTACTACTACCACTACCACCACCACCACTACTACTACTACTACGCTTTCAGCCATAATTTCAAAAAAGCTTAAGAGTGTTGCAGAACAGTAGATTAATACGATACAGAGCACTAGAGCAGTGAACAACCAAAAACTAGTCCTTAGAAAAAGTTCATTTCTTCCATGCATACACTTCTAACCAAAGTTAAATAAATGAAGATTAACTTTTTAATTGCTACAAGAAATGCCTACACTTATGTTAATGTCTACATTCTTCTGGTGATTTTAATCCATTAAATATGATAGGATGGCTAAAATTTTGCTTTCTGCTAGGGTGTACAAATTAATCTATTAAGTATTTCTAGGTTAGATATTTTTGTCCATTAACAATTTTTGGTCTCCATGTTACATACTAAACTTCGGACAATATGGCAAAAATCAACCGACTTTGATGCACTATACTGATTGGTCCTCTTTTTTTCTAAAAAATTCTATATTATATAACATAATCTTTTAAATTAAAACAAATGAAAATAAATAGTTAAAATGAGTTAAAATTATTAAAAATACATTATACAAAATTAATTTTATAAAGAAATACAAAAAGTGTAAAGAAAAAAACACATAGAACATATGATCAGTAAAACATAAAATTCGGAACAAAATTGAGCTAAATAAACATAGTAGAAAAAACTCATTAATTAATATATATATTTCATTTTTATTATTATTTCTTAATTTAGAAGATTTATTTTATTATTTTTCATAATTTATTCATAATATTTTAAATTTGTTACATATGTTTTAGGGTTTTTATTATTACCGAAGTTTAATTAATTTTAACAATATTTTATATATAATGAGTTTGCATGTATTTTAAATGTTTTTTTGGTATTTTTATTCATTTATTTGAATTTTTATATAACATATAAATAAAAATAGTGGTTAAAAGATAAAATTAATTATCATGTCAGCGTCAATTCGTTTAGGCGCCGGTTAGTAGTTAATAGGGGCGGTTTAGTTTCGCCATTTAATCAAAATTTTGTGACATGGAGATAAAAAAAATCTTAATGCACTAAAATTATCAATCTAAAAATACTTAATGAACTAACATGCACATCCTAAAATAAATTTTGAATTTTCATTTTCTTAAATCAATATAATCACGGTAGTATACACTATACGAAATAACTAGTTGATTAATACCTTAGAGTCGAATATATGATAAAGATAGTGTATAGACCCCACACAGTACCCACCCTATACTTTCCGGACATAGACCATATCTTACCCTAGCTAATGGGTCTAGGTCAAATGGGTCCTAAAGGTGGTGGAGGTAGGCTCAAGTTTAGGTCCACTCGAGGACTCTTAAAAATTTCGAGTCTACATTAATCAAGATAGTGGTAAAAAAAGATCTAATGAAAGTTATTGGCTCCGGATAGGATCGGCTCTTTTGTTGAGTTTTTCGAAACACCACCATCACAATTTTAAAAAATCATATATTGCATAAAAAAATCTACTGAAATTCAAAAAAAATATTAATTCAAGTATATAGCCAAACAAGCTGCATATTTCTAAATTAAATATGCATAAAAAGGAATTTTCATTTTATTAGAGCTACAAGTAGGTGAGTGGAGCTTCCATGGGAAAATAAGCAGGTTCTATTCTTTTTTAAAGAACTATTGATATATTTTAGGGATAATTAAGTTCATGAATTTCAATTACCTCTCTTCTCTGGTCTTTAAAAATACATTTTCTTTAATTGCCATTAATGCGGTCAATTTAGATACTTCTATTACTCCAACCATTAAAATCAATATATTCATTATTTTTTTAAGATATGATATTACAATTACAATAATTCGTCTAATAGATACTTGACATCAATAATTCTCCAATAAATCTCTATACAGAGGATAAATATCACCCATTTCGGAAAATCGGATCCATGACCTCTTGATAACGGGGTGTCTCAACTTGACACTCGGCTATACAAACACTTTGACTCAAAATATTCATTCCAAGTGGCTTAATTAACTGAATAAGTCTTTGTTCTCTTTAACTGAAATTTACTGAGCTGAACTGAACTAAATTAAAATAAAGTATAAATTACAATTAAACTGATCTGGAGTGATTTTCAGCTAAAGGGAGCACAACCTAATTCCATAAATTTTCGGCTAACTAGTCCTCTTTGCTTGGACAAGATGCATAAGAAAGTAGCTACAATAAACTCCTCCTTCCCCATTTATTATTATTTTCATAAATATTATACAATCAGTACTGAATGAACTAATTAGACTTTGTTATTTTCAATTAAAATTTATTGAACCGAATTTAATGATATTAAAATGAACGGAATGGAATAAAATTTAATTGAATTATATAAAATTGAAGTTTTAAGTTCTTAGTACATCCCGCTTCTATAACTTTAGAGAAATCCCAATTGTCTTCAAAACCTAAATATTGGAAACTCAGATCAATTTATATACAACTGCTCTGCATGTGCCTTAATTCAATTCCACAAGCTCGCTCTCTGTCACGGGTACATATATATATATATATATATATATACTCCTATATATTGTAAATTATGATTATTGGACTACCAGCTAAGTTGCGGTTGTCAAGCACAATGAATTTTGATACCAAATTAACAAAAAAAAGGAGAGTGAGAGAGAACTATAGTACTTCCCAAATACTAGTTATGTAATGTTCCATGCACAAAATATATATCATATCTGCATTTCTTTTAAATTTGCAAACATGTCTAAATTCCATTATTTTTATGCATTGATAAAGAGATTAACTTAAAAAATGTTGATAGAATTCTGACCTGAGCAGTGACCAAAGGCATGTCACTAATATTCCCATGATCACTTAAAACTGGCTTGTAAACCAATTTCTCCAAGAATTCATTATACAAAGAGAGATCTCCAAGCTCACTAATCTTGACTCCACTCTCAGCCTCAACAAGCACTGCTCCACCATCATTGCACCATATGTCAAGATGATTAGGTGAACTCAGCCTCAGCCGGCCAGCAGCCAGGTTATAAATCGAAAGAACGTCTTCCAAACCGGCCTTAAGCCGGTCGAAAACAGATTGAAAGCTCAAGTGATCTTGGTCTGTGGCTTTGTAGAAGAAGACCATGTACATTAGATCTGGACATTGCCTGTCCAAGTTAGACAGGCTCACAATTTGGGTAATTGGCTCCTTATGATTAATACTAGAAGATTTTGGGTAGACAGAAATATTGGGTTTGATTATTTGGACGGTAAGATGATTAATTCTAGGTTTGCTAATTTCCATTGCCATGGAATTGAATTGAATTGGTTCTTGTTTGAAAGTTTAGTGTGATGTTTGAAATATAGCTAGCTAGCTTGAATTCATTGTGAGACAAGGATGAGGGATCTGGGACATATATATACACAAATACTTTTGAATATTTGATGGACATGTGTAATATACAATTGCTCAAAATGTTAGTACTAATTAATTGCATGTATGTGTATTATTAGCCAAGCCAAGAAAACATCTGGGCTAGTTTGTTATATCATGTTCCTTTTTGAGAGAAAACACTCCTTTTCTTTTTAAATGGTGCCACATTATTATTATTATTATTATTATTATTATTATTATTATTATTATTATTATTATTATTATTATTATTATTATTATTGTCATTTTATTTATGATGATTGGCCAGCCAAGTGAAGTTGTGGACTCGTGGTAAATCAGTAATAATAACACACTGACATACACTATTCACTTAACCTATTCAGTACTTATCTTTGCATGCTACTGTTCATGATATTTGCTTTTCGGGGTCATAAGAGCAATTATTCTCTTCGGAATTTAGAATATAATTTATGAAGTTTGAGTTTGGCAAACCAGGTACTGTTACCCTTTTTTTACCAAAGGTGGGAATGTACACCTAAAATATTGCAGTATATAGAACTTTATTCCATTTCGAATTTAAGATTTATAAAAATGTTTGAAATCTAGTGATAAATTAATTGTTCAACGTACTTACCGACTTTTATCACTTTTTGAAATATTCAAGTGAAAAAATTAATATGATTTTTTTAATGTAAAAATTAGTATTGAAGTTTTGTGTGACCCAAATGCTCCAATACATTTATACCTTCATGTCATCTAAAACTTGGAGTTTGTGGATGCAAGGTGAAGAATCACCTTGTCAATATTTACACTCATATTAAATTATATGGTATCCAGTCATAGATAGGTTGACATGACTCTAAGGGTGGATGCATGAACACCTTTTCAATTAGTGTTCCTTTTTCCATTTTTGTGAAGCCACAAAACCTTTACATTTACAAAGAATCATCAATCAAAGTGCTGCCTCCCCACATTTCTAAGAAAACAAAAAAGAGTACACAGCCTTCCTTTCTTCTTCTCAAAATAAAAGGGAATATACAAAACATGAATAGTATTCTTAACTCGAATTATTATCGAGTATGTAGGCTCAACTAGCTAATGAATCAAGCTTTCTTTTCAACCCCAAGTCAAGATAAATAAACTCAAGCTCGGCCGATTTGTTTCGAGCTTTAGTTTTCACAAATAATAATATAATATATTTAATCATATTTTACCGATTTCTACTCAACTGAATAATTAACAAATTTAAAATTGAGCTCCGTTCGAATACCTTATCGAATGAGCATAACTCTAATTAAATGAGCATAACTCGAATGGTTATAGTCTCAGGCTAGTATAAAAGTTCCAAATCATAAATACTCTCTCCGTCCCATTTGAAATGAAACATTTCTCAAATGTACGGTTTTTAAGAAAAAATATGTAGTATGTGGTTAAGAATGAATTTGAGATATAAAAATATATGCGGGTCCAATAAGGTGTGGTTGAAAATGAGTTTTATCGTGGGGTTATTTTTATAAATAAAAATTTATTTCATTTTGGTGTGATGTTCAAAATGAAAAATTGTTTCAATTATAATGGAACATACGTATTAATTTGTATGAGCAATAGACAAAGCATGATTGGTTGTGAAAGAAATGTCATATCAAGTTTGCAATAAATAGGGAAGAAAAAGATAGGTTGAAAAGTAGAAGCAAGAGGAGTAAATGGAACATGCATGATGATATATAGCAGTAAGCAGCCCAGTCTGTATAGTATGATATTTATTTATTAGTATGTTATTGGTTATGATGATGATGAGGTGGGGGTAGGATTGCTGGAGGTGAAGTGACACAAGCCAGCAACTGTTTTGTTTTGTTTGATTAGGTTACAAGACTTTAACCATCCCAATTTGCACCAAACAATCAGCCGAGCAGGCTGTACTACCCACCATCCGATCATTTGATCGATCGAGTAAATTGCAAATTCACTTGCATGCCAGCTCTATACTCACTTGTCATGTCCAATCCTTAACATCTGGTTTCAACTTCCTTCCACCTCAACTTGAATCATCACTCAGTCCGAATCGTAATCTGCCTCAACATACGAATTTAACATAGTAGATCATTTTAAAAGATAAATAACATTTCAACGTAGATTTTAGCGGTACGATAAATATATAGGATTCCGGACATTAACATAGTTCGGTGATTTATAATGATATATATCGAATAGCCAAAATGTTGTAGATTCATATATTAATTTGCCGGATGCTTCTTTCCATCCATAAATAACAAACCTTTCTTTCTTTTTTTGAACAAATAATTTTATACCAAGTAGGTGATAAAAGAGCTAAGAGTATAACAAACAAACATCAACTATACAATCATAAATGAGTCTAAGTTCTAAGATGAACTTTGTTGTCGATGAAATCCCTACTTACATTTATCCATTAGCCATCGCCTAACTGATTGTTGTATAATTATATGTAATATACAATTCAAATCTAATCTCTTCAAAAAAAAATTCGTTGATTGTTCCATCCAGAATGCATACATGAACATAGTACACAAAATCTTTACTACAAAAATATCGTTAAATACCGACGGATATTTAGCGATGAATCGGTAAGCATGGAGACGGATAATTTTTCGTTAGCGACGGATAGATTTAAAATTATCCATTGCTATTTAGGGATGAATAAATCGATTACTTCAAGCTCTTACTAAGTAACTGGAATACATAACAAAGTAGAACTTATATGTGACAGCTACTATAACCTTAGAAACACCAAGAGGCGTGGTAAGGAATTGATTTAGCTGAGAAAGCTAAACTCATAACCTATATGAGCATATGATGTATTTAGCTAATGAAGCTAAGGAACAACTCAAAGTTATTGTGTACAAGAAGTACTTGACTGATAAAGTTAGGGAATAATGATGCCTCAAAGTTTCAAGTCAAGTCGAAAGATCTTAATTAACTGGATCGAGAATGATTGTACTAACAAGGTGCACCTTTCTTTGGGAATCTACTTATGAGAACTTTAGAGTTAAACATGCTTGCTCATCAACAATCTTAGGGTGAGTAATCGACTAGGAAGTCTCCTGGTTCGTGCACGAATGAGGAGAGTTTGCGCGTGTAAAGAGTTGTGTTGATACAATTGAACCAAATATATAACCCACAAATCTACGTATGATTAATTAGGTTGGCCTAAAGGATCGGGAATCGACAAATCAATGGTCAGGTCGTTACACCTTGGG
>JAYMSP010004755.1:0-15371 GCA_036897095.1 Plantago elongata
TATAGAGAAGAATGTCATGAGACCAATCCACTGGATCACATGATGCGTCTTTGTGGCCTGATGCTTTACTCTCAGCTCTTAGGGCGGTTACACATTGAGAGCTCAGAGCTCGCTTAAACATGGCTTGAGATTTACGAACTCACAGCATAAGGTCTTAATCAAGATTTCGGTTTCGATACCAGAATCAGCAAAGCCATACTATACTGTTACTATCACTTTGTACCTTAGTAGTTAGGACCATGTATTTTATATTCTTGTTAATTTTCATACAGGTAGAAGACCTGATGATAGTTATAACCACTTAACTTGAAATAATTTGAAAACAGTAATACCAATTGCTCAAATGGAACTTTTATATAGTCTTCCGTGTCAAAGATGGATATCAACTTTTCTTGACAATCCAAATGTTGCATGCCAAGAAATATCAGGCTTTCTCCAAACTGCAATAACCATCTTTATTCACTATAACTGATAATATGCTATACATTCAGGTTAGTAACTTTGTGCAGTAATTAGCTTTCCATGAGATCTCTTTTGCCAGCAATTATTTCCTTAATCTACAACACATCAAAACACTGGGTTTTATCTTTAAAATTGTCAAACTTTTTACTGTTCAGGATTTCCAGAATATCGTAGTAATGCAATACTCGTCGTATAGGACTTATCTCATAGACGTGGTGTGTGTGGCTGACATGGAAAATGCCTGGCAATCTTCGGAAATGAACTTCATATTATTTCTACCAAGAATATGATTCTTTTTAAAATTTGGGATGTGGAGGAACCTAATACAGACACATATTATGAACTTCGCAAATGAACTTCATATTATTTCTAACAATTACAGCTTTCCATCCTCTAACAATAATAAACCAGACACATATTATGAAAGGAACCCCTCTCATTACACTGAGAAAGATCATGGAAATTTGAAATCCCATGTTGCTCCCAGTTACACTGCTCCATCCTCAAACCAGCCAAAGAGAGAGCAATAGTTTCGAACATCTTACTCCGATAATTCCACTGAGAAAGAGAAAGAAAAATCTCATGCTGGTTATGTCCATTCTGCCCCACCCTCACACCAGCCAAACAAGGACGCATACTATGATAAAGCTCCAGCTTATTACAACGACAAGCGCCATGAAAACGGATACATCCCTCCTTAAACCGTTCCTGTCACATCCATACCAAGAAAGGAGCAAAAGTATGAACGATCTAACAGTGGGCCGATGATGATGACAAATCCTCTGCCTATCAGAACAAGAGTTGACAGAGGCCGGGATGCAGACTATTACAGCGAAAGCGGGCGAGGAACAATTCGCCACATTATAATTCACCTTCAAGAAAAGATCATCAGGGCTACGGAGACACCATCAACGGCGTGGAGGCGCATAGGAGGTACGGAAAGGGGCAACCCCGGGTTGATAGCTACGTGGAGGAGACCACGTACAGTGGTGTGATTGATGCAAGGGAGGCTACAAGGAGATACAAGGGTGTTCTGTTGACCAACTAAGGTGGTTTGGCAACATTTATGTAGTACTACTAGCTAGTTTGTTTGTCTTTGCCTTTGTTCTGAGTGTGTGATGCAGCCATCTCTATTGTTGTTTACATCTTTTGTTATACTACTAAGCTAATTAAGTGTAAACATTAAATGATTGAATTTTCATTTTTCAATGCAATCATATGTTTGGATTCAGTCATGTGTATAGTTCAGATAAGGGAAAATTGTCCATAACTATACTAAGGTACCACATGTTGTCCAAAGTTTTGTGTGCATGGTAACTTTAATCCCGACTTTATATATTTTGACAAATTTAATACACCTTACGAATTTAACGGACCAACACGCTCATGGAACATGCTATTCCTAATTTGTCAAGACGAATCGACAAATTAAGGAGAATTATATATTTATTAGTTAATTAGATATTCTTTTAAGGAAAAGATTGTACTATTTTTTAGTTGATAATTTATGATGACATGAAGAAATAATTGTGTTTATTGGTAAAATTTGAGTATTGAACAATTTGAAGGAAATTTAACTTAGAGTGGTGTAGTTGGAGGAAAATAGGGAGTTAGCATGGGATTTGGTAACCTAGTCAGAAAAAACACACTTCATGAGTTTGGTTGGTTATTAAATTTATACAGTGTATTCAATTTGTCCAAAAAATACAAAATCCGGATTTTATCAAAAAATACAAAGTCCAGATTAAATTTGTCAAAAAATATAAAGTCGGGACTACATTTATTATATCTACAGAACTAAAAATGACATGTGCCACCCATTAGTTATTGTACCAAAATTGCCATTTCCCCCTCAGATAATTACAGATTTACAGGAACGAAGAGAAGGAGTAATCAATTTAAATTAAAAGGATATATAATGGTTGGGACTTATCTGTTTCATACATAATTATTGCAATTGAGTTGTTTCAATTCAATTCAAATTGAATTTTTATGTAATTTATATATGCAAAGATATAACTGGAGTTGAGATAACAAATCGTGCAGTGTCTTATCATAGTTAATTCTTTGGGATGTATAACTATAACCAGCAAACTGAAAATATAATTTCAAATGAGCTTCCAGAATGGAACCCCGAACTTCATACTTTCCCTCTTCCTCCGTCCTAAAACAATTGGGACATTTAGCGACTCATAAATATAAACAATTTTGATCAAATTTTACTATAGATTGACTATTTCTGAATTAATTTGACTAAAAGACTAAAAAAAATTAACAAGAAGTAACAAATGCACCGAATGAAATTGTACAATAACTAATAACTAAAGGTATGAAAATTAACGATACCATCTTCGGATTTTTCACAAACATCAATGATAGGTTATAACTTATAACTGTCCGTAGTACTTCATTAATTCATTTGAAGGCCGCCCCGTTCGATTCACGTTCGATCTCTAAGTCACTTTTGTAGTACTTTCATACAACCCATTAAAGCACCAGAAGGCAATACCACAGGTTGCATATTTAAAAGAAAAATCATGTTTCGAGTGTATATTACTCCAAATCTCCAACCTACAGTGTACCGCCCATTTTCGTACATATTTTCATAAGTTTGACTAATTTAGCTTAATTTAGATTGGACTATTGGTTATAAGCTCCTTATCTTGATTAGTGAAAATTAATTTTATCATGAAACTCCAATGAGTTATGTTTGAATCGGTTTGCAATTAGCAGGAAGGAAGAGTTTGTTACAAAGAAATGGGAGAAAACGTAATATTCTTGGATAAGTGATATTGTGCTTTTTATCTCGACTGTTGAATGAGATATTTATGTTTTGATTGGACGAATCCTGTTTGTTTGGTAGTTTCTCATCTTCTTCAATGTATAAAACAGAGTAGAAGGTTGAGCTGGTTCTTTCAATCACCAAAAACTCGAAATAGTTCCTGTTATTTTTGTTGTCTATATTGTGAGATGATTATTTGTATTGTTATTGTAAGTGTAGTAGGTTGAATTCAGAGCTGCAATTCGATTGTTCTCTGTAATAAGTTGTAGTTGAGAAGACGACGAAGTAATAAAGTCTTTGATTCTTCCTGAATGTAGAGTTGAATTTATCTGATCGAACCACGTAAATTGTTTTGTGTCTTGTTCATCGATCGTTTGTGTCGGCGTAATCGATAGGGAACCTTAACAAGTTATAATCAACTTGGTTTACACCATTTTAGTTTGCGTTGCAGGCACACCATTTCCATTTGGTTAGCAATTTCAAAAACAAAAGAATTGAATGTAACGTGTACTACTAAATATGGAGTTTAAACAAGAGAACTAATAACATATATGGCTATATATAGAGCCCATTGCCCAATGTCCAATGAGTCACCTCCTTGGAATAAAAATAAAAGAACTAAAAGTGTTTCATTTCAAACACGAAAATAAGTGAAAAAGTGCCAAGTTTCGGTGGTGTGCAAAGTACACAAAAATTTCCTTTTTCAGATAGTCGATGATATAGTTTCAATTTGATCAATGTGCTGTAAAGCTTAAGATCATATGAGCATCAAAAAATTGGTACAGCTACTCACCATACACGACACATGAAAATATTAAATGTCTAATCACTAATGAGACCAAAAGCACATAGATTTCTTCCCCTTGTTTTATCGTCTATTTATGACCATGCAGGAGCCAAACTTAGGTTGCAGTATTAAAGAAATTCTATAGGAGCCGAGTCAAATTAATTAACAGTTTAACACGGTTTAACGGTTAGACCAATGCAAAATGAACAATTGGAGAAGCAGGCCTAAATGCCTGCAACCGAGAGTAGTTAGGAAACAAGAATGCAGTAAATGTGGGTTTTTCTAAGTTGTACTTAAAATATTATCGAACTTTTAGAAGACATTACTGTTCACGAGAAATCGTATTAAATACTATTATTATAAATAATATTATTATAATAATATAAATATTATATTGCATGTTTATAAGTAAATATAACATGTTTAAAAGATGCATGTGTAATTCAATTATATATTATGATACAGATTTATTTCATACTCCTGACTTGATTTTGAGCATATGATATAAGGATGATGACAACGCTTAATTATGCATTATATATTTCATAAATCAATTTCAGTTATACTTTATGCATAATATGTTGTACCTAACGGTTGGAGTTTGTTACACAAAAAGAACAAAGCTCTATATATTGATTCATTCGGTTATCAATTCAATGTAAACAATCAATTCAATTCAATCCATATATTCATTTTTGATTTCAAATGTTGTAATTAATTAAATATGTATAGACGTTTTACTCAAAATTTGAGTTCACTATCTTAGTAAAAATTAAATTTGTATCTTATTTTTACACATAAAAACGCAACTTGAAATGAAATAATTAATTCAACTTAAATAATCAATCAAACCGTCTACCCAATTCTCTTTTAGTTGCGGAGCAGAGTTGTATCCTCACTAGTTACGGCCAATGGCGAAGGCACGGGGTGAAAAAGAATTTTGGGTTCGTCCCTGGTTACAATTTAGAGGACATGATCGTAAAAGTATGGTCTCTTGAGATGATCTGTATTGCGCGATAAGCATTGAATAGGCAGAACATGCAATTCGAGAGGAAATTGTGAAAATTGAATTATGCATGTTTACAAGCACGTGACGTAACGTGACATATGTCCATCCTTGTGCGATTCATGCAACTTCGATAATCGATCGATATCATAGGCCTGGCATGTAAATGTATGTACTCATTGATCACGTCACACCATACTGCACCGCATTCTAAAGTTATATAATACCAATTTTCACACCGGAACATATTTTACAAGTTTTGTGAGGTAAATATAACAAAATGCATATAAAGCTTTTTCCGGGTTGGATAGTATACTCAAATATCATCATAACTCTATCCGATCTGTTGAACAAAAGCCCTGTGAATGGTAGGACTAGAGGTGAATTCAACCATAATTCTTCATTTCATTCTCACGCATGATTATAAATATTTATTTTTTCAAATTGTGAGGGCTTAGATGTAACATTATACATAGTGTCGCTAAAGATCTTGTCGTGGCACATTCAGAACAATTTATCTCTCTCTCGCACACAAACACACAAACAAAAACATATAATCTCTCGTTCAGTCCGTACCAGATAAAACGTTCTACAATCTAAACACAACTTATAAGAAAAAACTGGGTAAATGGGAATAAATAGTTATTAAAGTACAAGAGATAGTTGATAAAAAAGTAAGAAATATAGTAGATAAAGTAATAAAAGATGAAGTTAAATTGTGATATCTCAAATGAGGAAGTTGAATTCACGATAAAAGGATTAAATAGTCGATCTCAATTTGAATTTTAGTTGTTCACATTTGGGTGTAGGTATAATTCTCAAATTTGACCTTTGTTAATTTAGATATCTGTAATGGTCGTTAATTTAGGATTGAATGTTCAAATTTAAGGGGTAGATTATGTAATATTTTTCATATTTTTATTTCTAGTTCTATGTAATTGTATGAGTTACATTTACATATACAGAATTCTAATGCCCAATTTTACTACTTCTCAAATTACAATGACGATTGAACACTAATTTTGTACGTGAAAAGTGTCGAGTCACATGCTAATGTCGCATAAGTCGAATTAATCTGATTTATTAGTATATGTATTGGTGCCGGATAACAATTTTTTCTTAATTCATTCACTAAAATAAGGATGCCACAATAAATATTTTAAAAATTGTTGATCCGTACTAAGAAACATATTGACAGCATTTCTGAATGAATCATGTGAATGGAGGTGATATGTCTCGCACCATTGTTCTCCACTCTCTAGCAAAAGCTAGCCCTGTAAGTGAATGGTAAGAACTGGACACCACCATTGTTTTACTTTCGTTGTTGGTGCTTCTTCCAGTCCAAATGCAGCAGTGTATGGAAATTGGATCATACCAAAGTGATTACTGATTAGTTGTTCCATCCCATCTTAAACATTTAACTATATGAGTTATGGAATGTAATCAGTACTTTTAATGAAGTTATTTAAAATTGTATTCGTAAATATTTGAATTTAGATAGAGTGGTATATCATATATGTAAGTTATTTTCTTTTGATATTGTGATAAAAGAACCACATCATCTAACAAGTGGAAAGATTCAAATATCGACGCTAATTTACCTGGCTCTGTATTGTTATACTGTCGATTTAGACTGTGTTATTTTCAACTGAGATTTACTGAACTGAACTTGACTGAATTGAAGTAAGGTATAAATTATAACCAAGCCGAACTGGACGGAATTAAACTGAACTGAAGTAATTTTTAGTTGAAAATAATAAATTATTATTTATTAAAAAAAATTAACAGATAAAGGGTCATAGTCGTCGCTTTAAATTGGGCGTGTTAAAACCTAAAAGCGATTTGTAGATGGTAACTAAATAGTCAAAGCGTGGAAGTCTCGAGGAGCGAAAACTAGTGGCTAAAAAGTGTGGGAGTTGGAATATACGTGTTCACAAAGTATGCCAATTAATATAACACCACAAACTGGAATTTCATCATGCGACACACGAGGGTATTTTTCTACTCTTCTCCCTCTATCACAATAACAACAAAAAAACAACAATGCCCAATTACTGGGATAATTATTCACTACTGGACATCAACGGGTATTTCTCAGATTTAGATTCCTCCATGCTCTTTCCTTTCCCCAATTACTATACCATTATTCATTTTCAGTATTACTTTATATGGTTATTCGAATACTTTTCACTTATAACGAGATAACAACTAATTAATTAACCCCGATCATTTAAAATGGCGTAATTATTCATGAACTATTCTCCAGTAATATGATGATACATTATACGAACACGTGTTCCTCTCACGCACTTTATCCTCGCTTATGCATTCAATCTTACTTTTGAAATGCTCTACGGGTAATATGTTGGTCTAATGATATTATGCAAACATGTACGTTCCCTTACTTTGTCCTATTTCGTGAGTAAACTGAGAGACTTCCCAGTTGGTCACTGATGCTAAGATTTCTCTAAATCAAACATGTTGATTCAAGTCTGAAGTTCTTATGAATGAATATCGAAAAGAAATATGCACCTTGCTTATTCTAAGAGTAGTGTTCTCAATCTCTTTAAACTCCCATAAACTTTAGGAATATTATTGAATTAATTGTTGAGTAGATAGAATATTTCATAACACAAATTTCTACTCAACAATGAAACCGAGTTATGGTATCTCACTGTAACCTATTGAGCTATTTCTCATTGGTGGTAGATTGTCGGACTCGAGAATTACATTGTAATAAATACTAATAATACTAATACCTTACACAACATCAAACTTAAAATTTTGTTTTTCACATGAACTGATAAAATTGGCATTGTACAACTAACTTTTAAATTGGGTGACTTCACCTTTGACCTATCAAATAAATTTACTTGATAGTTATAAATATGTACTCAAAAAATATAAATATATTCAACGAAGACATATTTTAAGTTTCACCGAATTATATCATCTAGTCGAATTGATGTCAAAGACAACTAGGTGACCTCCCACTCCTAAATCATCGTGGTGGTTTGGGGGGGGGGGGGGTTGTAAATTGTGCTATATCTCGAATAGAAATTTGTTGTCTCACTTCAAAAAGTGTAGCCGAAGAGCCAAGCCTCAAAGTCGAGTTAGGTCTGATGCCCTAATTCTCCACACCCGATCCATTTATAATCGTTAAGCAAGTCGAGCATTTATCCATATTCCGTTAGTCCAATAAGAATGGTCGAAGTCAAATTTTGAGCTATCATCTTGTTATTATTACATATTATAATTAGTTAAATTCGACTTAACAAGAATATTTAATTTAGTCTATTTATATTTTAGTACACCTTTTTATACCATCTTTAGTACTTCAAAAACAAAATATTTCAACTCTAGTCAGGAATGGAGCTTGAGACCAGTAACACGATGTTACTCTGCCTAATTAATCGGAAAATATAATTCTTAATTCTGGATTAAGGTGTGGACTAGTAGTCCAAATCCAATCTCAACGTTGGTTTTATGGTAAATTTATAATCTATGATGTAAGACTAGAATGTATGGTGCAGACACGAGTTAGGTGACAATACAAGCATATGGTTGAACATTTTGGAATAATGACAACTTAATTTAATTCTCACAATTTTTTTTAATAAAAACTGAAAAGTGAGTACGAGTGTTTCTTGACCTGGTGTGAACCACCACGGTTCACCCGGTGTTAGGTGGCTTGAACCAGTCTGGTCTGGTAGGCGTCACCTCTTTCTCCATATATACCCCATTTCCCATTCCCATTTTCTCAAGTACAAAAGTCAGACCAGAGTCTCTCCAAATTCACCTACAATCTTTTCATTTCTCCAAAAAAAACAGAGCAGGTAAATTAAGGAGAGACTCTATCAATCTAACTTGATCATTCATTCAATTTTACTCTATGGAATCCACACCAGAGAAGCTGTCAGCTCTCGATTTAATGGCTGCGATCTTCAAAGGAGTCAGTCTCGACAACTTAAACGGCTCATCGGGATCAGCCCCGCCACCTATGGTGGCGATGCTGCTGGAGAACAGGGACCTTGTCATGATGCTGACTACGAGCTTGGCGGTGTTGATTGGGTGTGCGGTCGTCATGGCCCTGCGGAAGGCTGGATCGAAGAAGAAGAAGGTTGTGGACTTGCCGAAACTGGTCGTGCCGAAAGCGAATGAGGTGGAGGATGATGTGGATGATGGGAAGAAGAAGGTTACGGTGTTTTTCGGGACGCAGACTGGTACTGCTGAAGGTTTTGCGAAGGTAGTGTTTCGATTGTTTTGTGTTTTGAGGATTGGTTTATGTTTTTGTGACGGTTTGGGTTGGATTAGTCGCGTGTAGCGGGTTTTTGATTGTTGAAGGTGACGTTTTCGTAGAGTGTAAGGGATGGACTTTTCGGGGTAGGTGATCAATTTGGACTAGAATGGTCAATCAATTTAATTTACACAAATTAGATTGTTTGGCTCATTATTTGGAATGTGTTATCTAAATTCGATGCCAAACGGTGAATTTATTGGGAAGTTTTGGAAATGGTAATCGGCTATTTTCAACAAAACCGGAGTCTAGTAAAAGTGTCAGATATTCACCTAATGTTCAATTTTTGGGACATTTGTTAAAAATGTTCAATTTTTGCGACGGTTTCTTGGACATTAGCTACGAATAGTACTATGTTGGTAGCTGATCAGTAGGTGGTGGTTCTTGGAGTTTAAAGCTGACGTTTTAGTGGGTAGGTGTTGAAATGTCCACAATAGACCGTCTTACTTCTTGGAGATCACGTCTCAGCACGACAAGAAAATTCTTTAGGAAAGGGTAGTTTGGTAATTTAATAGGTTCTATTAGTTGGCCGCCTTGTTTTATTTTTAGTAATAAAAAATGTATTATATTTGGAATAAAGAAATGATTGTAGTTGTCAATTGCGTAGGCATTGGCGGAGGAAGCAAAAGCCAGATACCAGCAGGCCAAGTTCAAAGTTGTTGACTTGGTAAAAATTTATTTACTTTGTCACCCTTTTACTATTTCGGTTATTTATTTTAATTGTATGTTTTTATTTATTTATTTTTTGTGTGTTGTCTTTTATAGGATGACTATGCAGCTGATGATGAAGAATATGAGGAGAAGATGAAGAAGGAATCTATTGCATTCTTCTTTCTTGCTACGTAAGTTTTTTTATTTCGAACTGTTTATTAATTTGCATTGACTAAATGTCTCTTACTTCACATTGACATTAAACTTCTTTTATGAGAAGATGTGTGTGATAGGGTGCCACGTTAATGTGGTTAACGTAAGACTTTTATATGTTTGAAATTTATTGAGTAAGTTGACTGTTGGTTGGTTGCAGATATGGAGATGGTGAACCTACCGACAATGCCGCAAGGTTTTACAAATGGTTCTGTGAGGTAAACCATTTTGTTAGCGGTTAAAAGTTTTGATTTTTACGGTGTGTGGTGAGGTTTTGGTGTTTATTTTTAAGTTTCTTGGTGCAGGGAAAAGAAAGAGGTGACTGGCTTAAGAATCTTAACTATGGTATATTTGGTCTTGGCAACAGGCAATATGAGCATTTCAACAAGGTTTGTGCTATATTACTATGTTTACAATTGCTTACATTCATATGTATATTGTTGAATTGTTAATCAGCTATTTTGCTAATGTGTCTTTATTTTCTTCTTGGTTTGATATCAGATTGCTAAAGTGGTAGATGAGATTATCATTGAGCAAGGTATGTTGATTCGCTGATCACTTCTGTCAAGTTGTATAAGTTTTGAATCTTGCTCTCGTCTCCGGATACCCCATGGAACCTTGTATATTCTATTGATATCTAGACGCTAGTTTAGCTTGTAATCATTCTTACCCACAATGTCTCATTTCAGGTGGAAACCAACTCGTTCCAGTGGGTCTTGGAGATGATGACCAATGCATTGAAGATGACTTTACCGCATGGTACTAAATTCGTCTATCATCATCTAACTGATAATTATCTTTTATAGGTTGTTAGATTAAAATTGGTATGGTCAATGTACAGGCGTGAGTTAGTATGGCCTGAATTGGATAAATTGCTTCTGGATGAGGATGAAGCATCTGCTGCCACTCCATACACTGCTGCAGTTTCAGAATATCGTGTTGTATTCCATGACCAAATTGAGGAATCAACTGAGAATGGCTTCGCCAACGGCCATGCCAGTGACCGGACTGTGTATGATGCTCAGCACCCATGCAGGTGTCCATCATACTATGTTTTCTAAGTATTTTTCCTGAGATGAGGGGTTTTGGTTATCTTTTACTCATAATTTGTATCCTCTTTAATTACAGAGTAAATGTTGCTGTAAGGAAGGAGCTTCACACTCCTGCTTCAGACCGTTCTTGCACACACTTAGAATTCGACATAGCTGGGACCGGGCTAAAGTAAGTTCATTATACTTGACATTGTTTTACATATCGAGATATCAGCTGAATGTTTACAATAGCCTTAGCTTATCTGAACTACCCCAATTTAGAGATAGCATGTGAGCTTGACCTATTATAGATGTGGAGTGGTTACATAAACTGCTGAAAATTGAGATGCTCATTATTGAATTCCTTCATTCCTCAGATACGAGACAGGGGACCATGTTGGAGTTTTCTGTGAGAATCTGATTGAAACAGTGGAAGAAGCAGAAAGATTATTAAGTATGCCTCCACAAACATACTTCTCAATTCACACGGATAAAGAGGATGGTACTCCACTTGAGGGAAGCTCCTTGCCACCTCCTTTCCCTCCTTGCACTTTAAGAACTGCTCTAACTCGGTATGCAGATCTTTTGAGTGCTCCCAAGAAGGTAAGTTAGAATTTTGTTGTCTTCCAGAATTCTGTAACGCAGTTGCCCTCACAATGAGAGCTTATGTGTGTCTTCTCTTTTCAGTCTGCTTTAGTTGCATTAGCGGCATATGCTTCTGACCCAAGTGAAGCTGATCGGCTTAGACATCTAGCATCCCCTGCTGGAAAGGTTGGTATCTGACCAAATCTCTTACTAGACATTTGATTACCACTTTGTGAAATACGAGAATTTGAAGTGATTTATCATGTTCCAATATTTTTGGTGGAAATGGTAGATCTTTTAATCAAACATGGCCACTATTATATTAAAATATCACACTGGCCTTCTCCTTATGCTCTGTGTATTTATGTATATTCAGGAGGAATACGCACAGGATATAGTTGCAAACATGAAGAGCTTACTCGAGGTCATGGCAGATTTCCCATCAGCTAAGCCTCCGCTTGGTGTTTTCTTTGCAGCAATTACTCCTCGTCTGCAACCCAGATTTTATTCTATCTCATCATCCCCAAAGTGAGTTTCTATTTTCTTATTTCTCTTCCGCAGCATGATTTTTACTTGTTTTGCTGACCAGTGTTTGCATTCAGATACTCACTCCTCCCTTATTGTTTTTTCAGGATTGCAACGAACAGAATACATGTTACTTGTGCATTGGTTTATGAGAAAACACCTACTGGACGAATCCACAAGGGTATCTGCTCAACCTGGATGAAGGTACTTAATTTTAAAGTCAAATTTACTGGTTAGAGTTGTCTTAGTCATTGGTAGAGTTCCTAAAAATATACGGATCCATTTCTTGTACTCATCTGCGTCTGTACCTGTCTATTATCAGAATGCAATTCCCTCGGAGGACAGCCTTGATTGCAACTGGGCTCCCATTTTCATTAGAACATCAAACTTCAGACTCCCTGCTGATCCCAAAACACCAGTAATAATGATCGGTCCTGGTACTGGATTGGCTCCATTTAGAGGTTTCCTTCAGGTTCGATGCGAAGGCTTTTCAATTCTTAGACTTGTTCTGTACCTAATCATTCTCATCCTAGAATGGTGCTTGAACTTTCTTGTTATATTTCAGGAAAGATTAGCTCTGAAGGAATCTGGAGCTGAACTTGGTCCTGCTGTATTGTTTTTCGGTTGCAGAAACCGCCAAATGGTTAGTAATCAACATAAAGAATGCATATGATCAGTACATTTCAAGTGTCAAACTGTCAAATATTAATACTCAACTTGATGCATTATTTTACAGGACTTCATTTATGAAGAAGAGCTGAACAATTTTGTCAATGCTGGAGTAATTTCTGAGCTAGTTATCGCTTTCTCTCGGGAGGGACCAACTAAGGAATATGTCCAACACAAGATGGCTCAAAAGGTACATAAGCCATATCATCCAACTACCTTACATCTACATATTTTGTAAAAATCAAGGGAACTATTAAACCACCATCAGATACTCATTTTGTAATTATTCCAAAATTACAGGCGTCCGACATCTGGAACATGATCTCCGAGGGAGGCTACCTATATGTCTGTGGTGACGCCAAAGGAATGGCACGAGATGTGCACCGAACTCTGCACACAATCGTTCAAGAACAGGTAATGCCTTCCCATCAAACTTAGTGGTCTTCATTCATGTCTTGTTAGGTCACATTCTTCATTGGTAGAACAACTTCACACTTTCTGCGGTTGTCAAAGAAAGGAGTTTTTTCCTGGACCTACTCTCAACCATATTGCATTCTCAATGTCCATTATGGACAATGGTTCTGATGTTGTTGGACCATTCACTTAAAAGCACCTACTTATTTGGCGTCATCATATTGCCTTTTGAATAATTATTTGCCACCGTGCACCATTTCGAAGCTAAAATGTTCTTTTCGTCCTTCCAGGGGTAAAACATGAGCCTTGCATTAACTAATAGTGTTCGTCGTGTTTCAGGGATCTCTGGACAACAGCAAAACTGAGGCCATGGTGAAGAACCTGCAAATGAACGGAAGGTATCTACGTGATGTGTGGTAATCAATTTCTCCTATCGGGGAAATAAGGCGTAAAAAAGTCTTAAGTTACTGCATGTACTACTAGTGAAATTTTAAAAAGTGAGGCAATGGCAATGTGTAAAAAAGAAGTGCCTTCTGTGGAGCTACAAGTATTGTTGTGATATTATTTTAATTCTTTTGGAGAGAAATGCGATGAGATTTTTTGGGCCCTTGTGTAACTTATACGTATGTATGATATATATATATATGAGACAAATAAATGTTGTACACGAAGTTATTAGGTATAATTACTCTGTAATCTTTCTTACTTATTATGAACCAGTAATGATGATCCTTTTTCCTTCTCAAAGTTGAAGTAAATACTAGTAAACTACTACTTCCTCAGTTTATATAAAAGTTTTCAATTCATATTGGTACAAAATTTAGGATCAAAGATGGTTTATATAGGTAATTGCGTGTTAAGACTAGAAATCTGGAAATATTTAAGTTCAATGGGGGGATCATTCATATAGAGTTGCATATCGATCTGCGAATTTTTATTCGATCAAAGATAGTTTTATTCCAGTAAGATTAGTGGACGAATACAAAGAACTCAAAGATTAGTGCGTCTTAAGTGGACGAATACAAAGAACTCAAAAGACAAACAATAAAGCAACAAACATAAGCACATCAGCTACTTATCTAATCAATTGTATTTAGCACTTTTCAAGTTCATATTTGCACAAATCCACTCAAACACAAAATATGATGGTGGAACCATTCGAATATTGATTGTAGTAAATAAACTCAATGAGAAAGTGAATTGAGTCAACATAGTTAAGGCTGATATATACCACTCTCATGGCATGGAAGGGATGTATCATAATAAGTTCAATTGGTATGGCGGCACCATTTGAATATTATATTGATCCAAGACCCAATTATGATTCATCCGAATAACTTTACATGAAAACATCGATCTGAATTAAAATCACCAAAATGATATGAAATTACTTGAATTAAGTTCAAATGAAAATAAAGGTTGTTATGTTCTTTTCAACTGAAATTTTCTGAACTGAATTAAATAGAACTGAACATAATTTAAGTATAGTATAAATTATAACTAAACAGAGCTTAAATGAACTAAACTGAAGTGAACGAAACAGAACAGAACTGAACTGAAGGAGTTTTCGGTTGTAGAGAGCATAGATCGATTTTCAATAACTCATTCATGAACTAAAGAACTTAATATCATCGTAATATATATGTCGACAAACAATTCAAGGAAAATGATCTTGAAGATACCTGATTCAATATGCCACATAGTATGATAATTTGAATAAAATTCGAATTTAATTTGAAGGGAATTTGAATTATATATTTTCAGAGTCGAACGGTACGGATAACAAAATATTACTGAAGTATGATGATTGAAACTAAAATTTGTAGGATGTGATTGTAATTTCTGGGATGGAAAGTGAAATACAAGTGCGGTCGGTCAGCCCACAGAGTTATCGTTTTCATATTCTCTTCTCCAAATCAAATCCAATACTTAGTGCTTCTTTACACACA
>JAYMSP010004756.1:0-15371 GCA_036897095.1 Plantago elongata
GTATTAGTTACCTCATCAGCCATAAGACATTCTTCAATGTTGGAGATGTCCGGACCTACTATCTCAGCAACTCCGCAAAAGTCGTTCTTCTTTAGGCTAAAGTCGATAACCTCATGAGTTATCCTGCACAATTCTGGTGATGGTAAAGTTGAGTCATCTGCATCTTCACTTTCTGATTTTGGCTCAATATCCAGGGCATCAAGTTGAATTTGGATATTCTTTCTCTCTTCAGTGAGCAATGCCCTCTGATTTATCTTGAATGTTCTTCTCTCCTTTTTGTCACCCGTCTTAAGCTTGTTAAAAGTAGGACAATCACGTTTCAAGTGATCGGGTTTCTGACAATAGAAGCATATATCATTTCCAACTCCAGCGACTTCAGTACTAACAACTTTCTGAGCAGGTTTGTTTAGAGAGTTGTTCATTTGAATGTTCTTGTACTGATGATAATTTGGGCTGAGATGCTTCTTCAGCTTCTATTTTTCTTTTTTCCTTTCTATTTCTTGAGTAACATATTTCTTCATATGTCTTATTGCAAGAGAATTTTCTTCAAACACTACCTTGGTATCCTTCTTTTCAGAAGTACCTTGGGTAACTAGAACAACACTCTGCAACTTTTCAGCTGCAGCCAAACCACGTTGGGTTGTCTCATAGTTTACAGTGGTTAAATGCGAAAAGAGTTCCACTAGAGTGATTTGGGGCATTCCTTGATTGAAATAGAAATATTGCGTATGCTCCCAATACTGGTTCAAACTTCTGATAATGGTTTTCACTTTCTCATAATTTGAATATATGTCACTTTCTCCAAGTTCAGCCATATCACTCATGAGAGTAGTAAACCGAAAATCAAGTTCTTCCAAAGTTTCAGAGGGACCCTGTTTGAAGTTTTGGAATTTTAACTTCAATACTTCGAACTTGTTTTCCTAGGTTTTCTCGGTACCGGCACATATATCTTCTATCAGTTTCCAGGCTACTTTCGCCGTCTTTGCACACCACAGTTGCACTGTATATGCTCAGGTATCGATCGGGTGATGATATTACGAGCTTGACCATCCAACCTGTATCTCTTGGCATCTTTTGATGTCCAGAGTTCACGAGGGTTATCTTCGTACTCAACTTGTCCAACGTTGACACGACCACTATTGATAGTAGAAGTGTCACTAACTTCAGAGTCAGTGTTTCTATGACCGTCAGATACTTCAATCACGTGCTTGAGTTGTCTAATTGTAATTGCCCCTTCCTTGATGATATGAATCATCTCATCACAGACAGCTTCAAGATGTAGCATCATGTTGTTCTTCCATTTCTCGTAATTCTCAGGTTTAAGAACCGGAGCATCACTCAGAGACATACCTGCACACTTAGCACCTTAAAAATGTCCTCTTAAAGTGATAAAAACTCTACCTATCTGGAGGATCGAAGTTCAGTGCAGAAGGCTAGTAAACCTCCCGCTCTGATACCACTTGTTGGTCCAGATAACGGCAAAGGAAAAGACTATAGGGGGCGTGAATAGTCTTTTCAAACTTTCGTCGATAAACAGTCTTTCTCAGAGAATGGAAGACTTTAAGCTATAGATAAACGTTAATGTGCTTCATAGTAATAAAGTGTGTGTGTTTTTGTGTGTGTGATGCTGGAATGTAAATATAGTAAGTAAATAACACATCAAATTATAGTGATTTCTGGAGGTGGCGTAATCCTCCCACTAGTCCATTTCGGCCTTTCTGAGACTTAGAATCCACTAGAACAGATAATTATGTTCTCCTTACAATGTATCCAATCTAAGATCCTTACAAACAAATGGTTCCCAACCAAATGCTCCCCCTGAGTTGTTCCCTATCTTCTAAAGCCAAGTACTTCCTATACTCAAGATAATCATGGAGCTTTTTCTTGATTTCTCAAACCAAGTACTTCATGTACTCCACGCCTTAATGGTGTTGGTTATATGATTGATTGTTAGACTACTCTTTAAATAACTTTTCAACTATTTATCCAGAGAGCTGGAGAAGAAATCACAACTTAATATACTTGTTCAGTATATGGAAGGATTCTCCTTTCTGACCCAAGTGTTGATAATTGTTCTGGAGAATGAACTTCAGAAAGGGTATCTGAGTATTTAACTCTTTCAAAGATAATCTAGCTCTTGTTAAGGTTCAGGACACTTAGAACTACTAGTAATTCTTTGAGCTATATGGTCGCAACTGCAATCTTGGAGAATTGTAATATGAATGCTTGAGAGAATACTTGCTTGATATGAAAGTATGAGCGTAGTTCGTATGTGTGTATTTCTCAACTTCTAAGTGTTGATATTTATAGATGAATTTAAGAGTCGTTCGAATGGTATACGTTAGAGCTTCTCAGAATTCAATCCGTTGATATCTCGAAATAAGTACTCAGAAGTCACTATCTCATTTTTCAGAGAGAGCTTGCTGGAGCGACTTTTCAGTCAGTGTAATTAATACACTGTACTATTTCTTTATCATGTAGTCTCAACGGACCTTTCTAAAATCTAGCATGCTCCTTGACTCAATAATGACATATCTCCAGAGAGGTATAACGTGCCAAATGCACCATTAAACAGATTTCTGGACATAGTCTTTCTGGGGAGACTAATCCTTTATGTCTTCATTAAACTCGCTCAATCTTCAGTCTTCAAATCTTTGATTAAACTCCATTGCTTGGATCCTTCTTCATGACCTTCTCAAAATATAAAAATTACATTCAGAGACCTAAACAATCCTAATACAAGTTTAACTAGACTAACATACTAAGTGATTTTCTCTTTACAATGTTCAAGTGAACCGAGAGTACTAGTCACCTTTCTGTACGAAAGATAAGTTACATGGTGATTGATCAAAAACACTAATAGATATTCCTATCAATAAAGTCTGACAATGGTCCTAAATTTAATCTATTTGAGTTTTATACTTCTCTAGGCATCATTCATCAAAGATCATGTGTGGAGACACCACAATAGAATGGGAGAGTGGAAAGGAAGCACCAACATCTTTTACAAGTTGCAAGGGATTTATTGTTTCAATCACATCTTCCTTTGCAATATTGGTCAGACTGTGTTCTCACTACTTGATATCATATTAATAGACTGTCTAGTGATGTATTGCATGGGAAAAGTCCTTATGAGATTTTTTGTAACACTAAACCTGATTTTTATGTTTTAAGAGTATTTGGATGTTTGTGTTATGCTTCTACTTTGCATTCTCATAGAAGTAAATTTGATCCTAGATCTGTTAAGTGTGTTTTTATTGATTATCCTATTGGGTATAAATGTTATAAACTTTTAAACTTCAACACTAATCAAGTTTTTGTTTCCAGGCATGTGCAGTTTGTTGAAAATAAATTTTCTTTTTCACTTAACACTGAATCTATGCAATCTAAGCAAGTTTATACTTCTATGGATTTTAATGATATTGTTATGTGTGATATTCATGTTACTCAACCTGCTATTCTAGTTGCTACTAATATAATTGATGAGTCTTAGGCATTATCTTCATCAAAGACCATTTAAATCATAGCATTGCAGAAGAACTTGCATTTAGTAGTGATGCATGTACCAGTGTTGGTAATTTTCCTGATAGTCCTGGTAATTCAGGAATGATCACTGACGCAGATAATGATAATTTGAGGAGATCAACCAGAGTGAAGAGTTCTAGTAATCATTTAGCTATTTATGATTATCAGCTACCTCCTTATGTTGATCACATGAGAGAAAACATTGCAAAGAATGGGAAGAACATCATTAGATATCCTATATCAGATTATATTTCTACTGATAAATTGTCTTCTCATCACTTGTGTTTCACAGCTGCCATCACTGCTAATCCTGAACCTACAACATACAAGTAAGCATCTAATCACTCAGAATGGGTAGATACTATGCAGTCTGAACTTGCAGCCTTAGAAAGAACCAAGACATGGGAACTTGTGGAATTACCACCAGATAAGCATCTCATAGGTTGTAAGTGGGTTTATAAAGTTAAATTTCATGCAAATGACACTGTATAAAGGTATAAATCTAGATTGGTAGCTAAAGGGTGCACACAGGAAAATGGACTTGATTATTTTGATACATTTTCTCCTGTGGTAAAGTTAACAACTGTCAGATGCATTCTTTTTATTGATGTGGTGAAAAAGTGGCTTCTTCACCAAATAGATGTTAATACGGCCTTCATTCATGGAGATTTATCTGAAGAAGTGTACATGACACCACCCCAGGGCTATGACAAAGCTGGGAATAAGGTTTGTAAGCTATAAAAAAATTATATGGCTTAAAGCATGCCAGTAGACAATGGCATTTTAAATTACAAACTTCACTTATTGAGTTTGGTTATACTCAAGCTTCTTTTGATAGCTCTTTGTTTATTAAGTCATCTGCTAATTATTTCCCTGCTCATTTAGTATATGTAGATGATATCATCCTTGCAAGTGATGACATTGCAGAGATCAAGGCAGTAAAAGGATACTTACATGAGAAATTCACCATTAAAGACTTGGGAGAATTGAAGTATATGTTAGGACTGAAAATAACAAGAAGTGACAAAGGCATTAATATTTGCCAGAGAAAATATACTCTTGATTTATTAACATATACATGTTATTTAGCTTGTAAGCCTGCTAATATCCCACTTGATGCAAAGACAAGGCTGGTGAAGGATGATAATGATTTGTTGACTAATCCTCAATCTTATAGGAGATCGATAGGGAGAATGTTGTATTTAACCATCACCAGGCCTGATATTGCTTTTGCATTGCAGGTTCTAAGTCAATTCATGAGTTGCCCAACCAATAAACATCTGGAAGTTGCTTATCATGTCCTCAGATACATAAAGAAGTCACCTGTCCAGGGGATTTTCTATCCTAGCAACAATGAGTAACACATAAAAGCATTCACTCACAATGACTGCGCTGCTTGTCAAGATACAAGGAGAAACACTACTGGTTATGCAGTGTTCCTTGGAGATTCTCTTGTCTCATGGAAGTCTAAGAAACAAACTACCATTAGTAGGTCAAGTATTGAAGCTGAATATAGAGCAGCTGTCACTATAATATGTGAGATACATATGGCTTTGCTAAGAAACAAACTATCATATGGCTTTGCTAGCTGCTGAAGGATCTTTGCATACAAAACCATCAACCTACATTGCTCTACACTGGTAGTCTTCCAACATATCATTTGGCTCACAATCATGTTCAACATCAGAGGACAAAACATATAGAGATTGACTGCCATGTTATCAGGGACAAAATAAACTCTGGAGTTGTGCAACTTACTAATAGACACACTCACTAAGCAATTGTCTTACAATATGTTCTATCACTTACACAACAAGCTGGGATTGCACAATATCCACTCCCATCTTGAGGGGGGTATGAAGATAGAGCTTCAGCAACAAATGCAATGACATGAAGAATGGAATGAAAGCCTGTTGTTGATTCATTTCCGAGCTTTCAAAGAGAATGAAGAAAATGATCTTTCATAAACATTTTCTTCATAAACCACTTGTACACTCTATAAGGGTAAAAATACGGTATAGAATTATCTCCATCTAAAATTAGCCCAAGTGTTTAGACACGTCCAATCAAGGCACAATTATCTATCAAGACTCAGGCCCAATTCATAGTTTCTTACTCCAATGGGCTTGCGGTCCCATTAATTCAACACATGATGGTTATGTCAATTTAATTCCTAACCCAGACTAGTCCAGGACACCGTGAAATCATCTCAACAAGGTGATCCTGAAAAATCCACATGGTCTAGCAGGCTCGCACTAGATGGTTCTAGAATGAAGTCTGTCCGGACCTACTTATGTAACCAACAAGGTCACCCAGATCGATTAGTTCAGTTAGTACGGCTAGCCCAAACTCAACTATCTGGGGACCAGTAGTTACAAGTCAAGAGGAGATGTGGGAGAAATCTTCTCTGCAAACACCCCACTTCTCCAACTAACCATTCAAATAAATGAGTCATTACGGGAAATGGGAGAGTGGACAGAGTACTTCTCAAACTGAAGTCCTAGGCTCCAACTAAATCCCGACAAATAATGGATCCAACATAGCCAACCCGTAAGGAGGTGCTACAACGATCTCTATAAAAGGAGAAGGAGATAAACCCTAGAGATCATCTGATATCGAGCAATTACAAGCACTAGCAACACCCTAACTACTAGAAAGTGATCTCTGCAATGCATTCCATTGCCTACCTCATCATCCACGTTCCATCTCTCTAAACACCTTCTCCTCCCTAAAGCCACTATCACAACATCTCAATCCTATCCTGTTACACACACCTTGACTCCTTCCATCGCCGACCCGACTCAACCCGCCTCTAGCTGCTAGAAAAGCTACCACATTCCCAACAGGATAAGTACTGTCTGTCTCTTTCTTGTTCATTATTCCACCTACTCCAGACTTACTAGCTTGAGCTCGGAGTCCTCTCGGTCGGCACCACACCGGTGTTTCATTTGAATCTTACATTATAGCGTTTCCTTTCGTGTTGTCTTGCAGGTCGCTGGTGTCCCCCAAATCAGAACCTTAATTTTTTATTGTAAATTCTGGGCGTCTACACACTCAGCAACATGAATGTACTCATTTAATCTCACATTACCGTTGTACTATAGGCAGTTAGAGTAGTACCTTTCTCTTCTTTACAGTTGTATAAATACAACTAGTAGCTACTCTTGTAAACTCACTCTCTTAGTATTCATTTTTCCGTCACTCACTCAGTATTCATTTTTCCGCCAATTCTCAATAGAATTCAATAATTTTACACAAAGCAGTCATAACAAGGGACACAACCACAACAATGTTTCGATGTATTCAAATTCCTTTAATGCACTTTGTAAGGCTTTGAAAAATTGGGATTTTCGTACGTCCAAATTGGTTGTATGACCCTATTAAAAAAGACCTCATGGTATTTGCTTTCCGCCGAACTCGTTATTCCACGAATAGTACTTATTATGTATCTTAACTTGCAGTAATGAAATTTGACTTATAAAAAACCAAAAAATCATTAAAAAAATAATAATAAAATGCATTAAACGAAACAAATGTATACCACTCAATCAATCTTCCTTACAAAACGTGGTGTGGAAGCTTGCCCATCTTTTGCAAGATGTACATATGCCATGAACAGGGACGGACGTATAAATATGTGTCAGGGATAGCGAATTTATTTACTATAAATTTAATTAAAAAATTTCATTATTAATGACTAATAAAAATTACGTTTTCAAAACTCACATAGTAAAGAACAATGTTTAGACTATAAATTTTTAAATTATATGCTCATAAACGAGGGGAATTAGATATAATATAGCATCGTTTAGATTGAATAATTCTTTTTAAGTATATTAAGTAAATTAATTTACCATTGAATAGAAAATTAAAGAAACAAAATGAGTTGAACGAAATAAAGTTAAATATTTTAAGTAAATGAATACATAAATAAATAAATAAAATATAGTTGTGAAATGTAAACTAAAAGAAGACAAAAAAAGAGGAAAATAATAAAAAATGTTACTGAAAAATAAAGAAACAATGAAAAATGTAAAATGTAAATGGTAGGAAAATATAAACAAAATGGTTGGAAAATCTAACACTACTGAGAATTGGACTGGTGATCAATTAGCAATGGAAGACTTTATGAAATATAGGTGCACCAGCTGAGCTGTATTAATTTTTTTTTCATAATTCATTTTTATTAAATATATGACAATGCATTAAATTTTTGAAAGGGGTATAATAGACATTTCATATTCAAAATTAAGGGGTAGCGATTGCGACCCTTGTGTGTACGTAGGTCCGTTCCTGGCCATGAAGACAAACATTGCCAGACTACCTTTTTCCTAACTAGACTATAGTAGCTATGCTCCCAGATTGAATCCAACGTGTTTTCCGAGTCCATCAAAAGAGCTACAAAAATTCGCCAAAAGATCTGCTTAAGGTGTTACATTCCCTTAACACAAACTTGAGTTGGTATATATGCCTGTGTTCCGGATAAAAGCTTGTCTTCAAGCAGTGGGAGGAATGACACCAGATCTACTAGCCTGCCCCCCTCTGCTCCTGAAACCTGCACACAAACCGAATAGCAGCGTATGATTTAGTTGGGATCTGCAAATAATCGAACCATAACCTAGTTGCTAGTTGAACCCCCGCCCTAATTGCAGTTAACTCACATTATTGAAAGCTTTGCCCAAGCTACTTGCGAAAGCAGCAATAAAACGCCGAACATGCAAACAACATATTTTCCATTGTTTCGGGTTTATCATGGCACAAACAGCAAATAGGTGACGCAATAACGCTTGTTTTAAAGAGTGTTTCCATAGTTGGTAGTTTTGCCATGTACCATTAGCCACAAAAACATTTTAGTCCTAGGAAAAAGTTATAATTTCCAAATTCTGTACCATGATAAAAATAACCCCATACGAATCCTTCTCATATAAACATTATACATACTTTCAATCGTAAATTCATTTGACAAATCATGATTACAAGTAATACGGTGCGACCTAGGACTCGAGGAAAGAGCCACGACAACCATTTTTAATTGAGATGAACTAGTGAATAGGCATCAAAAGTTGACATCGAAAGAAGCTGAATCACAAGTCCAGAACAGAATTTTTTGGCAAGCGAGTTGAAGTGTCCATTGGAAAAGGCTGGGCCAAGTCTCCCCTGATTAATAAGTGGGCTGGGGTAGGCTGTTTGAATTCTGATGAAGCCCGCAAGTTTTGTCGTTGAGTAAATTGCAGTTGTTGGACTGTGAAATGAAGTGGAATTAATTGCAGCCAGATGGCCTAACTGTTACATATTCCTGCCAAACGTGGCACTGCCTGTTTCACTCCGTCCCCCTCGAACTTGATCCAAACAAGAAACAAAACGAAGGAACACAAAGAAGAGAATAAAGGAATCGAATAGATTACAATTCTCAAACAATCACATTCATATTCTTTACAACAATCCACACACACACACACACACACATATATACATATATATATATATATATATATATATGATTTGGCATGAAACACAAATATTCCAACGCCAACTTAACATAAGCTTCTTTCAATCTCAAATCAAACCAATCCTTTTCATTTTCTTCAATGGCGTCACCCCACTCTGATTTTGATGTTGTCATCAACGCTGAAGAAGAAAATAATAACGATGAGGATGAAAATGGAAATTCAGCTGTCGACTTTCAGGTCAATATTGACGGAGGAGATACCAACAACAATGGAAATTCAGGTGTGTTCATCAGGTACTAATGGTACTTAATTGCTCATTAGTTAATTAATCAATTCAAGATTTTATTTTCTTCATTTTTAATTCAGTAATATATGCATAATAACGGTATCTATCTACATAATCATCAAGCAACCAATGTTAGTGGCAAGTTATATTGATACCGTATTGTTTGTGTTTTTCATTTTATCAACATTTACTACTTTTTTAACAGAGTACTGCAACCTTTCAATGCATGTGCTCTGTTCCGTTCTGTCTTGTTACTATTTAGCTTGTGGATTGTATATTTTGTATGGACGAATGAATTTTTTATTTTTTATTATGTAGTAATGTTCTTTTAATATTGCTTGCCGAGTTGATCAACATATGGTATGGATAATAATTGTTAATGAAAAATGTTTAATATAAACAAAAATATCAGTGAATTGGCAATTTTAAATAACAGTAATGCTGTATATAATAGCCTTATAGATTATGGTGGATCATATATAGTCAGCCAGTTAGATTGAACTTGGATGATTGAATAAATCGATAATATAAGCCCCCCACCAGCTAAGATGATGTCATGATGATTAGACTGTGTTTTTTCCATTTAGTATAGTGATAGTCTGATAGATAACTGTACTGCAGTGATGTCTATGTGGTTGGGTGTTGGTGTTGATCATCATTTATATATATAGACCTCAATAACTGCTGTCTGGAGCCAATGCGGCCGTCCATTTAGGGCTTGGAAGTAACTAAATAGTCAACTGGTTCTTGATGAGAGTGGAGTGGTTGTTGCTCAATACATATAACATTACTGTTGCTTTATTTGAATTCGATTTCTACACCGCGATGTTACTGATCATGGACTAGTCAGCTACATTGAAAATGTGTATCAGAAATTAGGTAGCTTGCACTCTTCATGATCTTAATATCTATTATTCGAATAAAACATATTGTTGAAACTATGCTGGTATGTGAGAGCTTCAACAGTGATGATGAGGCTTCTGGATTTTGATCTTTATTCATTTCAGTGTGTTGGTCAGTATACTTTCCTGTCTGATTCCTTTTAACCTTTCACTTGGAGTTTTTTTTACGTTTTTTCTGTTATTGTCCCTGTATAATACATCATAGGATGAATTAGAAGCACTGTTTCTGTTGAGCCTAATCTGCATTTTTAGGATCTGTGGGCAGGAATCAGCCTGGGCATACAGTCATGGAGAATTCAAGAAAAGAGGATTCAGGTCCTAGTGTAAGTCAGCCTGCTGAAACTGAAAAACACAAAAGAAATACCTCCCGTGGTCGGTGGGCACTGAAGTTTCTCGATGAAAAGATCCCTGTAAAAAAGAAGGTCAGCTTCATGAGAACAATTGGCTTACTTGTATCAACTTGGGGTTCCACAAATTAGAGATTACTACAAGAATAATTTACGTGCAACTCATACTTTAGAGAATTTTCTCCATTTTTTGAATTGAGAAAGACAAATCTGAGTTCTAACTAATATGTTTCTTCTGACCTATATATGCCTTGCAGCTCAAATGGCTGAACCGCTTTGCCACTATTCAAGATGATGGGACTGTAAGATTTGAAGTCCCTAGTAATATTAAACCAAGTAGCCTCGACTTTGGTACTGGAGTAGTATACAATGACGAGGATGCTGATAAACCTGCTACAGACATTGGAGATGCTACTTTCTCGCATCCGCTTCAAATTGTGATGCTAATTGTTGGAACAAGAGGTGATGTACAACCATTTGTCGCCATTGGCAAGCGTTTACAGGTAAGATACGAACAATTACCAGGGTCATTGTAAATGCTTGAGTCTCTGTCGATGAAATTCAAGCCGACGTGTTGTATTTTTGTAGGCAGATGGTCATAGGGTGAGATTAGCTACTCACGCTAATTTCAAAGAATTCGTATTGACTGCCGGGTTGGAGTTTTTCCCTCTCGGTGGTGATCCAAAAGTTCTTGCTGCTTGTGAGTCCTTGATCAAAACAATTATTTTTCCTTTCTATTCTATCATTGTTATATTTACTTTAGCTATGTTGGAGTATGTGTAGTTGACAACTGTCATTTTTTATGGCAGATATGGTGAAGAACAAAGGCTTCTTGCCATCTGGACCATCGGAAATACATATCCAACGGAATCAATTAAGAGAGATCATATTCTCCCTCCTCCCTGCATGTGTAGATCCTGATCCTGACACAAATATACCGTTCAAGTTAGATGCAATTATTGCCAATCCTCCTGCTTATGGTAAGATTACATATTGTTTTTGTCAAATTTCTTTTTACCGGGCGTTAAATTTACCGATTGAAGTGTTATCAAGGAAAACCATTTAGGCTATCAAATCATGTTCTTTTCACAATCAAGCAATCTTTGACTTTAACAGGATAGAGTAAATACATATACTTGGTCAGTTGGTCTTGTAGTCAATTTTACTTAGCGGTCACTATAATTATATTTAAAGTTGTCTTTTGAATATGAAAAATGTTAAGAATTTTTTGCCTTGGTGTTTACCCTATTGTCTTCAGGGCATACTCATGTTGCTGAGGCATTGAAAGTACCACTGCACATGATCTTCACGATGCCATGGACGTAAGTGACATCCGTTTTTGCAGTCCACGTTCTATCATTATCTATGTAAAACAATGCAGCTCAAAGTGTATTTTATGTTCGTTGTCTTAGTATCACTCTACAATGTGCATTATAACATTCACTGTCTTAATATCACTCACCTTCAGTAGAGTTCTGTTTTTCGTATCATATTCACTGTCTGTCTGCTGTCAAAATTGCTTATCAGACCTACCAGTGAGTTCCCACATCCTCTTTCTCGCGTAAAGCACCATGTTGGGTACAGAGTGAGTGCATGCAAATTCATATCAGTTTCCTACAAATTCGACTTCAACTAAACACAGTGTCATAATAGTACACCAATTTTCAGCTTTCGTACCAGGTTGTTGATGGTCTAATTTGGCTAGGAGTCCGTGACGTGATAAACGAGTTCAGGAAAAAGAAACTAAAACTAAGGCCCCAAACATATCTGGCAATTTCCTATGGCTCTCCTCCAGACGTTCCTTATGCTTACATCTGGAGTCCGCACCTTGTTCCTAAGCCAAAAGGTACCTTCACTTGTCATGTCATGCAATCTATATAGGCTATACCATTAATTGATAGATGTGTGCTCATTCTTCTGAAACTGCAGATTGGGGAACAAATATTGATGTAGTGGGGTTTTGTTTTCTGGACCTTGCTTCGAGCTATGTACCACCGGATTCGCTTGTGAAGTGGCTTGAAAGTGGCGAACAACCTGTTTACATTGGCTTTGGAAGTCTCGTACGTTTTAACTTCGGATTTCTTAAATGGTTTTTGGTCTCTATTTGTATCTACTTGATTTCAGATCGGTAGTATTCTTCTAGTGTATTCTTATACAGTAGTGTCCTTTTACAGCCTGTTCAAGAGCCTGAAAAGATGACTGGGATCATTATTCGTGCCCTTGAAATTACTGGACAACGTGGCATCATCAACAGAGGCTGGGGTGGCTTAGGAAACTGTATGCAACATTCTATTTCTACTTTCTATCATCATATCCAAATTTGAGTGCTGATTCCCATAAATTTTACGTTTTAGTGGCGGAACCGAAGGACTCTATCTACCTACTTGATAACTGCCCTCATGATTGGTTGTTCCTTCGTTGTGCTGCAGTGGTAATCACACTTGTGACTGTTCCTTTACAGATCTATGATCAATGTTTTATGCTTCCCACATCTAATGCAGTAGTTTGTTGATATTCCGGAAGGTACATCATGGTGGTGCTGGTACTACAGCTGCAGGTCTAAAGGCTGCGGTAACTACCCGGTTTTCCTGTTGTTTCCTCTCGTAATTTATTATTTTG
This sequence comes from Plantago elongata, assembly GCA_036897095.1. Taxonomy (NCBI): domain Eukaryota; kingdom Viridiplantae; phylum Streptophyta; class Magnoliopsida; order Lamiales; family Plantaginaceae; genus Plantago; species Plantago elongata. The sequence continues at coordinate 13,130 of JAYMSP010004756.1, forward strand.
GCTGAATTAATCTAAATTATATGAATTATAAAATTCTTAGTGTCCTACCACGGTGGTTCCTTTCTTCGGAGACCAACCATTTTGGGGGGAACGAGTGCATGCGAGAGGAGTAGGCCCTGCTCCTATTCCAGTCGATGAGTTTTCACTGGAGAAATTGGTTGATGCGATCCGGTTCATGCTAAATCCAAATGTACTGACTTATTCTTCTGGCTTGATCTCAAACATAGTTGCATACAGTTGAGGTGTTTGTTGAAAGTTGAAACTTATGGCTTATAAGCCATTTTTTTGGAGTTTTTAGTATGTGTGTGGAGTCTTTCTACTTGTCAAATGCTAAATCCAAATGTACGTGTTTTAACCGCAATGTGTTGTCAGATGCAGGTAAAAGAACGAGCCAGTGAATTGGCAAAAGCAATGGAAAATGAAGATGGTGTTACCGGAGCAGTGCAAGCTTTCTATAACCATTTTCCGCGGAGTCCAGATCCTCATGAAAAGTCGCAGCATTCATCCTACCATTTCGATCTATTTGGACACTGCTTTGGCTGTTCCTGATTCTCAAAGTCAGACCGATCGATGTTGGTGAGGTACTAGTATTATTATACAGAAAAATGATAGATTAGATTAGATTAGATTAGATTAGATTAGATTAGATTGGAGTGAAAATATTAGTATTGATTAGCTCATTTTTAATTTGTGACGCAATAGATCGACTGTAGAGAAGTCGCATCACGCATGTAAACGCGATTAGACTATAATGAACACTTTAACTACTACTACTACTACTGGCTAATGTATACTTAAGTGCTACTAGCAAAATGTACTGAATAATGTATTCATTCATTGATAATAATAGTAACATGTGCAAGTCAATGGTATCTTTCGGTGTTAAGCAATAGGAAAATAGATAATGGAGCAGCTTAGTAACTAGATATGTAGTTTAATACTAGCTAGTAGGTACTTTTACACTAAATTCCTCATGGTCCGGGTTAAAAGTAAAATCAACAACTGATTGTGAATAATCTTGATAAATCAAATTGTATTAATATGAAGGGGATGAAAACTTCCAATAATCTTGATAAACTAAATTGTATTGATATGAAGGAGATGAAAACTCCAATGAACAAAACATGATTTTGGTTTATAAAAAACTACTATATATAGTTTGAAGATAACTAACTAACTTAACTAATAAAGTTTACTTCTCCTAAGACCCCCCTAAGATGCATATGAATATCCATAAGATGCATCTTGGAAGTGAATGTGAAGAACAAATCATTTCTTAAAGGTTTGGTGAAGATGTCTGCCATGTTTTCAGATGTTAATATATGGATGATTTTGATGATTTCTGCATGCAGCTTCTCTCTAGTGAAGTGATAATCGATTTGTATATTCTTTGTTTTCTCATGAAGCACTGGATTTTGAGCAATACATAGAGCACTCTTTGAATTCGTGTAGATGGCAACTGGAGCAGGATGCATTATACCAAAATCATTGAGCAAGAACAGAAGCCACTGAACTTCACAGGTTGTGGAAGCTAGTGCCCTGTATTCAGCTTCAGTTGAAGATCTGACTGTTGGTTGCTTTTTGGATTTCCATGATATAAGTGAATTACCAAGATAAATCCCATAGCCTGTAATGCTTCTTTTGGTATCAGGGCATCTTGCCCAATCACTATCACAGAATGCAGTTAAAGTGAAATCTGAAGCTGCAGATAAGAATAAACCTTGTCCATAATTCTTCTACAGATATCTCAAAACTCTGTAAGCTGCTTGAAGATGAGCTTATGTTGGTGCAGACATGTATTGACTTATTGCAATGCATAAACTATCTTAGGCCTTGTAATGGTGAGATACATAAGCCTGCCAATTAGTCTTCTATACTCAGTACCATCTGCAAGAAGTGGTGAAGTAGCTGTAGAGAACTGCTGCTTGCTATCCATTGGTGTATCCATTGGCTTACTAGCTAAGTAGCCTATATCATCTAGTATGTCCAATGTGTATTTTCTTTGGCAGAGAAATATACCTTCAGGACTTCTTGCTACTTCAACACCTAGCATGTACTTGAGTATTCCCAAATCTTTGATGGTAAATGCCTTGTGTAAATGTTCTTTGAGTGCAATGATGGCCTGCTCATTAGGTCCTGCAATAATAATATCATCAACATAGCATACTAGAGCAATATAACAATCAGGTTTATGCAATATGAACAATGATGTATCAGCTACAGATTGTACAAAGCCATAAGT
>JAYMSP010004757.1:0-15371 GCA_036897095.1 Plantago elongata
CCCCCCCCCCCCCTCCTGATCTTAAAACGAATAAGGATAAAAGTGAACCTAGCATAATTCTTCAAACTACCTCCGTTGATAATGATCCTGATACTGAGGAAGCCATTGATAATATGCTTTTAAACACTATTCTTAAACGTTTTGAAAATAGTAGCCTAACAGACAAGTTCAAAGGTAGTTCGAGCAGCAATCCCTCCAAATCTTTTGTCAAACAGACCTATAAACATCCAACGGTTGAAGAAGCTGAGAAACTCAAGAAGAATAAGTGCTTCGCATGTGAAGGGTATGGCCACTTTGCTAGTGAAAGTGCTAACACCCTTCGAAAGAGGGGCAATGCTTATTGGGTTTATGTGTCTAGTGATTCAGGTACTGAGGAGGAGCTTCTACTGAAGATGACGAGCATGAGACATCTGCACTACACTATTTTGTGCACATGGAAGAAGCATATGAAGATTGGTGTACTAACGACACTGAGAACACTTAGGAACAATTCTTTGCAGATTTCTCAGACTCTGAGTATGCTGACAACACCTACAGTGATGTCCAAGACTCATATAATCCTGATGTACGTTGCTTGTCAGGCACAACTGATTGTGATACAGGTGACTTCCCTAACAGAGATGAAGCACATGAAAAGGAAATTGTGGATGGAATCAAAAACATCTATGGAGACGTGCTAATTCAATGGAAGAAAATCCTGAAAAAAAGAAGTGTATCTCAAAGAAGAAAACCAGTATCTTTGAGACACCATCAATTGACTTGAAGTTATTCTCACTCAAAAGGAGAGTGAACTTGAAAAGGCTAGACAAAGTTAAACTTACTTTTGCCAAGCTTAATGATGGATCCTCTAAACTTGATGATATTTTGTCTAGAGCTAATGATGGTACCGTTGGTCTCGGATATTCTAAACCTGCTATTAAGACTGCCTCTATGTTTCCTCTTGGGTCTATATTTGTGAAAGCTAAGAATTATGACTGTGATGATGAGAAACTCAAAAAGAAATTTTTGTGTGTGATCATTGTCATAAAATAGGTCATATTAACACCGAGGATAAGAGTGTTGACTCTACTTTTCTTAAATGCACTAGTAGTTCTTCTAGAGTCAATGGTACTTCACTAACCACGCAGATAAAATGTCAGAAAGAAAGTGTGTTGAAAACACCCTCTGCCAGCAAAAGAAGTCAAGACAGTACACTGATTACACCTGCCTTACCAAAGCAGAGTGAAGTCAGTAAACCTGTCTCCAAAACTTCCAAAAAGAAGAACAATCAACATGTTTGGATGATCAAAAATAAAATCATGAACAATATTGTTTTCACTATCGTTAAAGCTAACTCTACAGGTGCTTGGTACTTTGATAGTGGATGTTCCCGTCACATGACCGGTACAAAATCAAATGTGAAGAATTTTGTTAAACTAGCTACATGTACTGTTGTTACCTATGGCGGTGGAACAAAAAGGAAGAATCATTGGTAGAGGTGCTTTAGACATTAGTGGACTACCCGCACTTAAGGGTGTTATGTTGGTAGAAGGACTAATGACTAATCTAATTAGTATTAGTCAACTTGTGATGATGATCTTATATATGGTCTTATTTAGCAAGAGAACTTGTGAAGTTTTCGATTCTGGAAATAGGTATGTGATGATAAGTACACGCTCAAAGGATAATTGCTACCTTGTGGATCATCAAGAACAGCCAATCAAGTTAAACTTGATGGCTCTGTACTGTGGCACAAAAGACTTGGTCATGTGAATTACAGGAACCTAGAGAAACTTTTCAAGACTGAATCCGTCAAAGGAATTCCAAAGCTAACTAATCCAGGAAAGATTGTGTGTGAAGATTGTCTCAAGGGCAAGCAGACCAAAGCTCCTCACAGCCCAGCTCTCACTGATGGTCAACATGTTGGTACAAGTAAGTGCTTTCAACTCCTCCACATGGATCTCATGGGTTCGGTTGAGGTTGATAGCTTTGGAGGCAAAAGGTACGCATATGTCATTGTTGATGATTTTTCTCGTTATACTTGGATAAATTTCTTAAAAGAAAAATCTGAAACCTTTTGTGTATTCAAGACACTGCATGCTAGATTTCTTAACTCTTATGGCTCATCCATTCTTCGCATTAAATCTGATCATGGTAAAGAATTTAAAAGTCAATATTTTTCTGATTATTGTGATTAACATGGTATTTTTCATGAATACTCAGCTCGTAAAACTCCCCAACATAATGAAAGTTGAGGGGAAAAATAGGACACTCCAAGAGATGGATAGATTAATGTTAAATTCTATGCATGTACCAAAACATCTTTGGGCTAAAGCTTTAAACACTGCATGTTATCTAATAAACATGCCTATCTCAGAGGTGGAACAACAAAAACTCCTTATGAAATTCTAAATGATAACAAACCGAACCTTGCTCATCTTCGTGTGTTTGGGTGTACTTGCTACATACTAAATGATAGAGATAAGCAAGGGAAGTTTGATTCAAAAAGTAACAAATGAATTTTTGTAGGCTACTCCACTAACAGTCATGCATATAGGATTTTCAATCATGTACGTAGAACCATGATGGAGTCGGTCAATGTGGTGTTTGATGATTTTCCTAGTGCTGCAGAAAAAATGGTAGACAACAATGGTGTATCAGATACACCCTCAGAGGAACAACCTACACCGTTGATATTCCCCGATCAGAATCAACCACAGGAAGATGATCCTACACCTCCACCCACTGATAATCATGTCTAGGAAGCTCCTAGAGATGATCCAACAAATACAGTTCATGGATTAGACACAGGGGAAGCTGAAATACTCAAATCACCTCCAGGTGTGGCCGATACACCTCCTGCATCACCGAGAGATGAATCTGAACTGGAAGAACATCTTACTGGTGACAATGCTCAGCGTGATCCTCCATCTATAATCCGCAATGTCCATTCATCCACTCAAGTCATAGGTGAACTGTCTGTCGGAGTCAAAACTCGGAACAAACCACGAGTTGACTACAAAAAGATGGTAAATTCACACATATGTACGGATACTATGTGTGCCAAGGTTCGTACCTCTTGTTTTGTCTTTACTATAGAACCTAAGAATGTGACTCAAGCTCTAAAAGAAGTCCATTGGATCAATGTCATGCAAGAAGAACTATTACAATTCACCAAAAATAAATTTTGTACTCTTGTTCCCTGCCCCCCTGGAATCAATGTTATTGGTACTAAGTAGATCTTTAAGAACAAAAGTGATAAGAATGGTGTCATAGTTCGTAACAGAGCACGTCTGATTGCTCAAGGATTTACACATGTTGAATGAGTTGACTTCGATGAGACCTGTGCACCTGTTGCTAGACTTAAATCCATTAGACTTTTACTTGCCATTGCATGTTATTTACATATTACTCTCTATCAAATGGATGTTAAAGCTGCATTTTTAAATGGTTTCATTGATAAAGAGGTGTATGTAGAGCAACCCAAAGGATTTGTGGACCCCTTTCACCCACAGTATGTGTACAAACTGGACAAGGCTCTATATGGTCTAAAACAAGCTCCTAGGGCATGGTATGATAGACTTTATGAGTTTCTTTTACAGTTAGGTTTCTTGCGTGGTGAAGGGGATGGGACACTATTTATTCTCAAAGGACAAAAGGATGTGTGTGCTGCCCAAATTTATGTTGATGACATTGTTTTTTGCTCAACTAACAAATCTCTTATAGACAAGTTTGCTAATATGACATGTACCTTTGAGATGAGCATGATAGGAGAGCTCTCATTCTTCTTAGGGTTGCAAGTAAATCAAATGGACAATGGTATGTTCCTATCACAAGAAAAGTATGCTCGAAATCTAGTAGAAAGGTTTGGATTGGATTCTGCAAAACCAGCAAAACTCCTATGTCTTCCAGCATCAAAATCTCCAGAGATGATGTAGGAGAGTGTGTTGACGTCACTCTCTACAGGTCGATGATTGGTAGCCTACTATATCTGTCCACCATCCGTCCTGATATCATGTATGTTTTGTGTGTGTGTGTCAAATACCAAGTCAACCCTCGAATATTTCACCTGGTTGTAGTTAAAAGAATACTCAGGTATGTGTCTGGAACTCCTAATTTGGCACATGGTATACTCGGGCAGGAGACCTAGATGATCAAAAATCCACCAGTGGTGGATGTTTTTACTTAGGTAATAACTTGGTGTCATGTACAGTAAGAAAACAGAACTGTGTATCTCTATCCACTGTTGAATAGTTGCTGCTAGTTGTGTCACCCAATTGGTGTGGTTAAAACACATGCTGTATGATTATGGTCTACAAAGCAATACTTTGCTTATGTTTTGTGATAATGTGAGCGCTATAAACATATTGACATCCGACATCACTTCCTTCGGGATTTGGTGGACTCAAAGCTGATTGATATCCAACATTTTGAAACCACACATAAGTAAGCTGACATATTCACCAAACCCTTAGATGCTGAGAGGTTATACAGTCTGCATAAATCTCTTGGGATGTGCGATCTATAGGAAAATCAGACCCTTGGGTATGTTTGTAACACCACCGGAACACACATGTATTACATGTGGTGTATACCCTGTATGATTCTTGTATGTCTATTTGCTCTTCTTTAAAGTGTAAGGTGCTTGTGTCTCTCTTAACCAGTACGGTTTCTGGCTACACTTACTTGATGATTACTCGCATCTAATCTCTCTATGATTCTACTTATCTCCTTTAAGCAAAAAATTTTTTTTTTTTTATCGTGTGTGTAGTACACCCTGAGGAGGTTGTGTGTCCAATGAACCTTGATTTCTTTTGAGTCTAATAAAACCTTCCTTATCTTTTATTTTTGTTCTTTTTTTTTTTTGGTTGTTCGGGATCACTAAACACAATCATCAGTTGTGATGGGGTTCTTGGGGCTCTGGTTGCCAGCATTCGATACGATTGGTGTGCTTGAGGTGGTCTCTATAAATGTGAGATGGTAAATGTGCATGCATTAGGATACTGGGGACTATGGGTTCAGGCTGCCTACATTCAGACCTATGTGCACACCCGGTTCACTGAGCTAACGACTAGCGATACTGTTGGGGTGGTAGGAGCTCCGGTTGCCTCCATTCAATGGGTGTTCTTTTCAACTTACGAACATATTATGTTTACACCAACAACCTTTGCATTGCTTTCTTGTTGACAAGGTTAGGATAATAAAAAGTGCTTGATTGCTTTTTGGGTTTTCTTGACACATGCCTCCTTCGCAAAACTGCATACATTTACTCTTACTCCTGTCCCTCTATGCCTATTCTATTTTTTTGTGGAGATTTGCTAAGTCATTGTTTGATTCTTTGTGTGTTGATTGGGAGTGAGTGTCGCCAATACACACGGTATTTGATTTTGAGTTTCACTGACTTATGGTTGGACAGTTGGTCTGCATATGCATGGGTTATGTGTGGGGAGGTGAGTGCTAGAATATAGAGCCTTGGGGTTGATACAATGGGTAAGTTCTAAGTTTGAGTGCCTTTTCGAAATCTTGTTGTACCATGACATAGGATTATCACTTAAGTTTTTACATATTTCTATTGTGTATTTTCCTTAATCTCTATTTTATTTGCCCTTGTTTACAAAACAATGTACTATTTGCAAAAAAAATTCTGGAAAATTATTTGTTCTTGTAATTTTTCACAACAAAGTTTTTCAAAAAGTATTTTGGTGTTCGGATTATACTAATGACTATTATTAGGATGTTTCGGTTACACCCCAAGAATCAATGGCACTCTTTTCACTCATCCACTTTTCCACTAACCCAGCCACCACTCCATACGTGTCCCTCCTATACCTCCTTCTAATACCCGTCGCTTCATCTTCTATCTTCCCCATAAGATCTTTCTCCAGTTCACTCAATTTTTGCTGCACCAAAAAATCGTTCTCACAATGGCTCCTCGCCGACCAGTCAAGAGAAAACTTAATACCTCACTTAGCCCCACGAAAAAGCTTTCTTGCTTGGCTGAAACCCCAGTGCCCAACCCTACACCCATCAACATAGTAGCTCTGGTCGACCTGGGAGGTGCATTGCCGATGGAGACCTTAGTGCAGGACATAGGACATTCTCATACCACTGCACCAGCTCGGGTTCCGCACAAGACGGTCATTCTAGTTTATGAGTCCAGCGAAGAGACTGATTTGGTCAAAATGGGCGTCAATCAAAAACCATCAACGCCAGTTGGGTCTTTATCAGCACTAATTGAAGATGTTCAGGCTCAAGAACCCATCCCTACCCCGTCTCCGGCTAAAGATAAGAGCCTTATCTCGTCCCTGGCTCAAGAACAGAGCTCTTCTTCGCTTCTTGGGTCATCGACTGACCAATTGAGTCCACCTGCTTCAAATGTGGACCTTGAATCTGAACTCCTGCTAATTTCTGCGTAGAGTGTTAAGGATACACCCCCTATTACAGAGGTGACACATGTGGTTCCTGAAGATGATCCAACCCCTGTTGCGGTTGTTAACCTTGATGAGGTTGATTCCGATGAAACTCCTCCCCGCTTCATCCGCACCAGGTCCAGACGCAAGGTTCTTAGGGAACTCAGTGCAACGGCTACACCAGGCACTTCCACAACTCCTTCCACTCGCTCTACAAGAGCAAAGGATAAGGGTATCGTCGCTACACCCCCCCTTCTACACCAACATCTGGTAATGCTCTTATGACCATCTCTCGCGCTTATGATGATAAATTTTACACTAAAGATATGCGTAAGTCGTTTTACCAGTTTGAGGACAAGAATGTGTTTCCTGAAAAGTGTTTGTGTATCCCGGAGTTTAAGACACATAGGATCTATCATTTCTAGAGGCTAGGAATTTGCTCCCTACTGTGTTGTCACTTGAGTCATTTGTTCCGGATGTTGTTCGAGAATTTTACTGCAACATGAGTGGGAAGTAGTCTGATGTCAATTCTGAGATTTTTGGCAAGGTGTAACTTTCGGAAAAAGATCTACACTGTAACACATTCCATTATCAATCGTGTCTTGAACATGTCTGTTGAGGGTATATCGGATACACACATAAACAAAGATGAGGTACTGAAGGAACTTACTGGGGGTAAGATGACACACTGGTTACTCAGTGCTAAGCCACCCCTCTCTCGACTGACATCCCTTAGTGTGGTGCTCATCACCTGGTTGCTACCAACTGGCTTCCCACAACCAATGTGGCCACCATCACTTGGGAAATTTCCACGCTCATCTATCAGTTGAAGATGAGCATTCCATTTGACTTCGGGCATCGGGTGTTTGTGCACATGGCAAATGTGCAGGGTAAAGGTAACTCCACCATACTCCCCTACCCTTCATTGATCTTCAAGATTCTGATGTCTCAAGGGTTTGTCCCCAAAATGAGTGAGGAGTTGGTGGAGATTGGGCAGGTCAGGATTCATTCGGCATTTGTCGGTGGCACTCATAGTTGTGATATTCCTTGGTTCGATGCGGCTGGCAGCACTATGGATGATACTGGTTGTGTGAGGATTCCTAGGGAGGTTCTACATGCTCAACTGGCGAGTATTGATCAACATATTGAGGGTTTAAGGTTTATGAGGGCTACTGTGGAGTCTTTTCTTTCAGCACATCAAGGGGGAGTGAATCAACAAGTGTAGAGAGAAGAACAGGACGGAGAGCAGAATGAAGCACAAGCAGATCATGATGAAGAACATGTTGCTTAGGGTGAAGTGAGTACACCCTACTTGTTTTCTATTTTTGTTTAATTTTGAACTATTTGACAGGGAGTGTTGTTCCCGATGGTACTTTGGTTTGTAATAATTTTAGGATTCTAACCTTTATGTTTCATGTTGAACTATGTTATGAACTACTTTATTAACGGGGAGCATTTTGTATCTTTCACTTGTTTTGACAGGTTTGTGATGTGATGAAAGACAAAAATTAAGGGGGAGAATGTAAGTGTGAGTTTTTATGTGAGTGTACGAGTTACACCTCAGAATTTACTGTCCAGTGTACTTAGTACACCAGGTGTATCGAATACACTGGATATATAACTCACACTCCAAATTCTAACCGAACTCAACTTCGATTATTATTGATATGGTTTTTACCTTTATTCAACTAACATAACAAGTTCCATAGTAGTGTATGTCTATAGTGTGCAAGAAATCGAAAACATGTGGAATTTTTGAATTCAAAGGAGATTACAAAGTCGAAGTATGCTAGGACAAGGACATAGTTGATCGACTGGATAAGAAGAGATCGAATAGAAGTCGAAGATTGACATGAATCATAACACAAGTCAATGTAGGATTCTGCCCCAATAAAGTCGGCTGCAAAAATCTATATAAATGGCATCTACATTGAAGACAAAACTACGTATTTCAAGCAAGCCATTCTCATAGAATATTTGTTGAACGTATTTTGTCATCAACCTTTTTCTAAGTTTTATCTAGTGATTAGTCTAGAGATTAAGAGCTAGATTAGTACGGTTCATTCCTTACATCTACTTGGTTGTTTTTCATCTAGTTGTATACCTAGAATAGAGCTAGAGTAGTAATCTTGTATCCATATTCGTATAGTGGAGACTTTCGCCTTGAGGCTCGGTGGGTTATCGACATAGATAACCTGCTAGAAACTTATATCTTGTTCCAGTTATTTCCGCTGTCTTTCTGATTTATATAGTTTATGTCGAAGCCTTATGGTGTATCGAATAACTCTTCACTGTTTACAGTAAAAGAGTATATGCGGTACACATAGTTGAGTTGTGGTAGTTGTCAAAGTATTAAATTTCGACCCTCATACTATTTCAACTTATACAAAACGGACAATTTAAATTGGATCTTGTCAATTCAAATTACGTACCAAATAAACCCTCCAATCATTTTTAAACATAAAATTTGATGAGGCACCAGAACAGTACATGCTAAGCTTGGGTGCATCATCTGGCTAATAAAATGGGTCACTTCCATAATATGTTTGCGTAACTTTACCTAAATATTAAATACAAAACTTTTCTTTCTTTCTAAAACAATTAAGACGACTCGAATTGCCGACTTATTAGTTGAAGGGAAAAGGAATTACCAATTAAGCTATACTTTCCTCAAATATAAAACTTTAGAATTACAAAACTTTTAGATTACATGTATTAGTTAAAAGATATCATACATATTATCAATGTTTCCAGTAAACATACTTGTTATCTTTAGCATAATTGGTGGTCCAGTTTAATCACTCTATAACCGGGGGAGAATTTAATTGTTCAATTTTGGGAGCTAAAATAATTATATTAGGGAAGTAGGAAAAAACACTTTCGAGTGGAATTTGCAAATTGTCAAACTTTGTTTTGGATATGGACTTCGTTGCTGAATGGGCTATCTATTAATTGGGTCCTACGGGTCTACTGGACTCAGATAGTTAAATGGGCTGTTCAACTTCAAGTGAAACCCAGTGAATATGGATGCAAATCATGCAACAAATTCCGTCCTTTCTCTTATGGATGTAAAACAATGTCGGAGATCTTGTCTCCTATAGAGGCGAGGGTGAAGGTTAGCCGGAGCGCAAGCTATCCATCCTCGTGCGACCATTGAGCCTCATGAGTTAGGAATGCCTACCCAGATAAGGTTACGGAGTCGGAGTGTTCTAGGCATGCTAACCGTGTAATCCTCAAGCCAAGTCCCCCTTGAATTCAGTTCATCAGGTCTCAATGTTAACATTTTATTCACCATATAATGAAAAGAACCACGAATATTACAAAAGTATGACATCAATTTTGCCCATGGATTTAATCTGATCCGGATCAGCATATAGGATCAGACTTGCCAGGTCCAACTCTAGAATGAACTTAATACCTTTCCTCAAATGTATCGTCAAATTCCAACATGTTTGTTAGCTTCACTTGCTCACCATACCCCAATATAATCCCTGTTCCAAAAGTGACTCACATTGTTCGGTCGAATTAATCGAATGTATAGAGATATCGGTGGAAAACTAGAAAAGGAAAAAATGGACTGAAATGGATCAATTGAAATCTGAAAAAAGAACTTATTTTACACAGCACACAATTTTGTATAGATCCCATCAATCTTCACTTTCTTCCCTTTCTCTTGGAACAGCACCAAACTTCTCTACCAACAAATCCACAACCAATGGGACCAAATCCTCACAAGGAACAGCCTTCTTATAGATATCTCCCAAGTGCGAGTCGCTCCCGATCCTCCCTCCAACAAACACATCCGCGCCTTCGACTATTTTCCCCTCCTTGTTCCTCGTCATGCATCCCATAAACCCAATATCCGCTACTTGGACCTGCCCACATGTGTTCGGGCAGCCAGTCCAGTGCATCCTAACAGGCTTAGTGACAGACACGAGCCTTTGGACCTCCTCGGTCACCTTCAGGGCTCGCGCTTTGGTCTCAATTATCGCCTGACCGCAGAATTGGTTACCCGTGCAAGCCACTAGGCCTTTCATGAGGATAGGCGGTTCGGGAGAGAACCTTTCGTTTAGGAGGGGCTCCTGAAGTAAGGCATCGAGTTTTGAGTTCTCAATGTTGGGGATTATGATATTTTGCTCGACTGTTAGACGTAGCTCGCCTGAGCCGTATGTATCGGCAAGACGTGCGAGCTCGTCCATGTCATCGGCCTGCACACGTCCAACTGGAATGTGGATGCCCACGAAGCTGTAGCCCTCTTGTTTTTGAGGATTCACTCCAAAATAGTCTCTTCTCTCCCATTTGGCCTGGACAAGGTCTTCAGAAGATGCTCTCTCTAATTCTTGTTGAGGCATTCTTTTCACCACTTCTGCTCTGAATCCTTCGATCCCCTGCATCATCACATAAATAACGAATCCGTAAGTTACAAGCGATTGGAAATACGACCATCACGTAGAACTCAAAAACGAAAGAACTACAATAAACGATGAACTGAAACATCAGAAAGCTCAAGTTCTAGACATGATACTTACAAGTTCATCAATGAGCCACATCATTCTTGTCTTCTGCCTGTTTCCTCTAAAACCGAGATCTCTAAATGCCTCAAGTATAGCTCCGCAAAGTGGAAGTATATCATCACCCGGAACCCAAGTATCAAGTGGGATTGCCTCAGCACATCTCTTTGGGCTAAAGAATCCTCCAACCAGTATATTAAACCCGAAACGACCATTCTTTGTGGCAGGCATGTATGCAAGGTCGTTAATGTGTGGATGCTCGTAAAGATCATGTGAACCTATCACGCACACATTCCATTTCCTCGGCCTGCAAAAACATTTTCGCTTCATTAACTTTCTCTAAGAAATCAACAACTGATAAGTCCACATAAGCAGGAATTGCAAAACTGCTTACAAGTTGGTAAAAGCAGGATTTCCGCGCGAATTGGCAGTGATATACTGCGAAAGCAGGTTGGTGTAAGGCCTAGTGTCCACAATTTCTTCAGGATCAATCCCAGCAATCGGGTTCCCTACTGGATTCCGCACATTGTCCATTCCACTCTGCAAGCTAGTCAAGCCAACACTATCAAGACCTTTAAGAATCTCCGGCACATCAGGCAGAACAACACCGCGAATCTGCCAGTTCTGCCTTGTAGTAACATCAGCACAACCATCTTCTCCGTATTTCCTGATTACACTAGCCAGGTAGCGAGTTTGAGCACTCGTTGTTACCCCGTTCGGGAGCTTAAGCCTCATCATGAATCTACCATCTGAATATATGTAAATCAGATACTCAGGAAACTTGTGACAGGGGAACACTAATACTGGATCATTTTAGAGCATAAAGATACATCATACATACATCCCAATATATATTTCCAATTCCGCGTAATTTTCGCAAATGTGGAGTGTTATTTATCTTGAAATTATTGTCATGGCTTGTCCTAAAATCTATTTTTAACATGATTGCTTAGCAATACTCAGAAAGAAAAAAAAAACATGATTGCTTAGCAATTGACTCTAGTCTTTACATACTATAAATTGTAATTGAATATCTTCTACAAACTCCTTGAACTTTCACTGATGTGCATTTCTACTCCCAAAGTTTCAAAATGTACAATTACCCACAAACAATTGTCAAATCCCATCAAATTTCCCACAAAATTGGATCAAATCTTGTTTTCTCCCACTTACATCATGTACTTGAATGCAATTTATGAAATTAACCCATTTCTAATGCATGGACTCTATTCCGTGAAATTTACCATATTGACTTTTTGACCTCGTATTTGATCAGAATTAACTCCGTAATAAACTGAAAATTAAAGTTGAAAAGTAAAATGAACTAAAGAACTTACAGTGATGCTTCCTCCTATGGAACAAACCAAGCCACTTCAATCTCACATCAATGTCATCCTTGCTCTCCTTGGACTTCTCGATCTCCTCCATCGACATTTTCGCAAGCTCTTCGATCCCGTTCTCCATAAACAGCCCCATAGGCTCCTTTGCAATCTTCACCTTCTCTTGTGGATTGATCCCCTGCCTGAACTTCTCCTTGAGCACAAAAAAACCATTATTTTCCTCCACTCTGACCTCCAGTCTCTCCGCATCCACTCCATCCGCCCCTTTCTCGGGCGGAGCCACCGTCTGCGGTGGCGTAGCGTGGATCTTTACGGAGCCGAACCGGTGGCCAGTTTTCGGGAGTGCCAAGAACTTGAGAGATATTGAGGACATGGTGAGTTGTGATGAGGAAAGTTTGAGGTATTGATGCCATTTTGTAAGGATTTAAATGGATTATGAAATTAGCTCTTGAACATGGCTAAAGGTCATTTTTATGTCTGGTAGTTTGTGTGATTAGACGACAATGCCCCTGTGGTCGTTATTTTATGCTGTGTGGGCCCAGTTGTTATTTGTTGATATGTGATATTGGGAGGGTATTTTCGGGGTAGGAAAGGTTGAGGGGATGGTGTATCTGAAATTTAGAAGTGGCTTGTGGTGGTGGTATGTGGGTTGAGGGAGATTGGCGCTTGGGGATGAGATTCAACTCTTGGTCTAGTTACATGGTACAATTGAATTCGCCTTCTGGGTGTGTGTTCTTTCTTCAAATTAAAATGAAATAGATCAAGTTGTTTTTGTCCACCATCACCTCTAGGATGTACGATGAAAGATTCATTTTAACTGTAAAATTCTATTAAAATATTAAGGGGCTGATTGGTCAGGCATTTGAATATCATCATTTGACTCGATAAACAGTGATTTGACCTAAAATACACTTTAAATACTCCATTTCAATTCTATTACAAATACAATTTTACCAAAATCTCATTGAAATGATCATTTAAGTGCCATTTCAATTAGCCCCTAAAATTGATAAAAAGATACTACAAAATTACATTCAAAATCTATTACATAATAAAATTGAATTCAATTGACCTATTACAACAACACCCACTTGGGCCACCACAAGTTGAAAGATATATTTTGATTGACACCAATTGTATTCTCAAAGTCACGAACAATGTATGTTATGTTAATGTAACACACCATTCAAAATTTAATTAAGAAGTTGAACGTTCCATTTGACTCTGCTAATGACATGAAAATGGGAGATGAATGGTGGCCCAAGGGAAAGGTCAAGAGCCAGCGGTGCCTCAAAACTTACTAAGAATAATAATCAAACCACTAAAGCATGCATATGCAAGCTAGCCATTCCAATACATGTGGCGAATGGTTTTCTCTATTCAACCCTTTCATGTTACAACACACTGCTTGCGTGCGCCATTTGACTTTGGCACTTATCTCCTCGTCTCTTGCTTCAGTCCTAAGGTTACCAAACTAATCATTAACATTATATTACAATTTACAAATCAATGTTGTTTACCATTCATTCGTCTCATTGTCTTAAACTTCACCTCAACAATTTGCGCATGTAATCACATTAAATTAAATAATGCCCCATACAAGTTTGTGGAGGTAGAATTTGATTCAGTTTAAAGTGAAGTCAAGCAGAGTGAATCTATATATACATAATAAAAGTAATGGCTTGATTAAAAGAAGAGTTGTAAAATACGAGATCACAAGTTCAAACTAGCTAAAAATAAATAATTTATAATTAACTCAAGTTTGATGAGGAAAGTTTTGAAAACGTAATTAGTTGATGCAGCTCCTATTTCTATGCTCCATTAGGTCGGAGTGGGGGTGAGCATCGGTCCAGGCCCGGATCGAATCGGGCCCGGACCGATTTTCGGTATTTTTCAATACCGAGGTCCGGACCGATATTAGATCGGTCCAGGCCCGGATCGGACCGAAAAAGTCGGTCCGATTTCGGGCTTGGACCGGACGGACCGAATTTTACAAATAAAAAATATTTCAGAAAAAACAGACCAGCTCATTTGGAAATTGGAATCGAAATTGTCCTCTTCCATTTCTTCATATCTTTTCATTTCCCCAAATTCACATTCACAATTCACACACACTCAACAAACGAAACCCTAATCCAATCTCCATGAAACTGCCCTTTTATGATCCCAATTCGTGAACTCCACACCCCAAAACCCTAATTTCCCCAAATGCGAAGAGCATACCGTACCATGGCTGCGATCGGATCTGATGGAGGAGATGCGCCGAGCCGAGCCAATATCGTGGAGGAGATGATCATGGCGGCGATCGGATCTGATGGAGGAGATGCGTCGAGCAAAGCCGCCTCTACTGAGATCCCAATGCAACAACGATGTGACTGATTGGTGTCGGTGTCAGAGGAGTGCTGCCGGAGGCGGAGGAGAGGCGAGCGGTGGGAGGAGCAGAGGCGAGCGGTGCGATGGGAGGAGCAGAGGCGAGCGGTGTGGTGGGAGGAGCAGTGGGAGGCGAGTGTGGCTGTGCACTTACTGCACTAGAGGGTCAAACAGCCTCCCCCTTTTACCGCTCCTTGCATCTGCCACTGGTGGCGACTCTTCTCCGCTCAACATCATAAATACAGATGTCATCGTTGGTCGATGGAGGGGTTGCTGCTGGGTACACAACAGGCCAACATGGATACATCTCAGTACTTCCTCCTCTAAAAATGAACCTTCAATTTGCATTGACTCATCTACCAGGTTTATTGCCTTTTCTGCACTCACTACAAGAAAACAGCGTTTTAGTAACAGAATTTCTAACGGAAATCGAGGTTTCTAACGGAATTTGTAACAAAAAAAAAATCGTGACAAACAGGTTGTCAGAAACAATTTCTAACGGAATTTTTATTCTGTTATAAATTTCTAACGGAATTTCTAACGGAGTGGAGGATTCTGTTAGAAATTCTGGTTCCGATTCAAACCAGAACCGGCCAGACTTTCTGACGGAATTGCTGCATTCCGTTACAAATTTTGTAACAGAATTGCTTAATTCCGTTAGAAATTATATATTAAAAAAAATTAATTTGCAAATATATTTTTTTTATTACAAATATAATTTATATATACAGAAATTTAAAAACACACAATTTTAATGGCAC
>JAYMSP010004758.1:0-15366 GCA_036897095.1 Plantago elongata
TTTACTTATCATGTACATATGGTGTGTAACGGATAATATTGTAATATTTTAATAAATGTGTATTTGAAATATTCAGCACAACCCTTGACGTCTGGACCAGATCCGGGGCGCTACATGTCAGGTTTCTGAGATTGCTTTTCAGCAAGCTTAGTCATTCTGGCCAAGTTTCTTCTAGCCCTGCATTTAGATTTTCAGTGGCTTGGGATTGCTTCCACTTCTGATAATTGTTGTAAGCAATTCTAGCTTTCCACCATCGCTCTTGTCCTTCCTTATATTGGTGCATTAGGACCTTTCCGATAGCACGATAGTCAATACCATTTCGAGCACCACTGGCTTTCTGAAAACGACTTTCAGCAGCCTCACTAGTTTCTGCATCATCCCTATATCCATAGAATGGTACAGTAGGAAATACACCCAATCCAACGGTGCTTCCCTTCCTAGTGATACAACATTGTGGATGATCAAAAGTTAAAGGATAATGTTTCTTTTTAGAAACCTTTTCCACAAGTTTCTTTGGAACTTATTGTTCCTTCAAAGGTTTAGTTGCAATAGATTTTCCTTTGTTAAGAACCTTAGCTTTCTGACCAATGCTATATTTTTCTTTGGAACCTCTCTATTGACTTTTCACAAAGGTCAACCTTTCATCACTCTTTTTTAGAGGAGTGGAATTACTTGATTGAGCATGAAGTCCAAGTCCTCCTTTCTCAGAAATATATCTCAAATATGATTGAACCTCCGTGAGAGTGTCACTAGCATTGACAAATGATTTGAAAGAAATTTTTTACTTTCTGAGTTCTTCATTTTCAGAAAGAAGTTTCTTTAACTTCTCATTTAGCTCATTCAAGGCTAGCTCATGAGAATTTTCATTCTCCGATATCTGGGATTTCAAAGATGTTGTTTCAGCGTCTTTAATCACAGATACCTTGGTCAAATTAGAAATCTCTTTTTCAAGAGTTTTTTTGCAGTCTTCTAGAACTTTGATTTTTTACTCGATAACCAAAAATTCTTTCTCATATCGTTCAAGTTCACTCTTGACCAATTCCAAATCCTTAATACCGTCATCATCACTTTTATAATACAAGAATTGTGGTGTGTTTATTACATCATTAGCCATAAGATATTCTTCAATGATGGAGATGGCAGGACCTACTATCTCAACAACTCCGCACAAGTCGTTCTTCTTTAGGCTAAAGTAGATAACATCGTGAGTTATCCCTCACAATTCTGGTGATGGTAATTTGAGTCATCTGAATCTTCACTTTCAGAATCTGACTCAATATCCAGAGCATCAAGTTGAATTTGGATCTTCTTTCTCTCTTCGATAAGAAATGCCCTCTGAGTTCTTTTGAATGTTCTTCTCTCCTTTTTGTCACCCGTCTTGAGCTTGGCAGGATAGTCACGTTTGAAGTGACTGGGTTTCTGACAATAGAAGCATATATCGTTCCCAACTTCAGTACTAACGACATTCTGAGCAGGGCTATTCAGAGTCATTTGTATATTCTTGTACTAATGGTAATTTGGGCTGAGATGCTTTTTCAGCTTCTGTTTTGCTTTTCTCCTTTCAATCCCTTGAGTCACATATTTCTTCATATGATGCACTGCAAGAGCATTTTCTTTAGACACTTCCTTGGAATCCTTCTTTTCAGAAGTACCTTGGGTAACTAGAGCAATACTCGGCAACTATTCAGCTGCAGCCAATCCTCGTTGGGTTGTCTCATAGTTTATAGTGGTCAAATGTGAAAAGAGTTCCATTGGAGTGATTTGGGGCATTTCCTGGTTGAAGTAGAAGTACTGGGTATGCTCTCAATTTTGGTTCAAGCTTTTGACGATGGTTTTCACCTTCTCAGAATTTGAATATCTGTCACTTTCTCCAAGTGCAACCATATCGCTCATGAGAGTAGTAAACCGAAAATCAAGTTCTTCCAGAGTTTTAGAGGGACCCTGTTTGAAGTTTTGGAATTTCAACTTCATAATTTCGAACTTATTTTCCTTGGTTTTCTCAGTTCCGGTACAGATTTCTTCAATCAATTGCTAGACAACATTCTCCATTTTTGCACACCACAGTTTGCACCGTATATGCTCAGGTGTCGATCGAATGATGATGTTACGAGTTTGACCATTCAACATGTGTCTCTTGGCATCTTCCGACGTCCAGAGTTCACGAAGTTTTTCTTCATACTCAACTTATCCAGCAACAACACGACCACTATTTCTAGTGGAAGTGTCACTACCTTCAGCATCATTGTTTCTCCGACCATCAGATACTCCAATCACGTGCTTGAGATGTCTGATTTTGATTGTCCCTTCCTTGATGACATATATCATATCAACACTGATTGCTTCAAGATGCATCATCATGTTGTTCTTCCATTTCTCATAATTCTCTAGTTTAAGAACCGGAGCATCACTCAGAGACATACATTTACACTTAACACACAATTAAAATGTCCTCGTAAAGCGACAAAAACTCTTCATATCTAGGAAATCGAGGTTCAATGCAGAAGGCTTGGGAACCTCCTGATACCACTTGTTGGTCTAGATAACTGCAAAGGAAAAGACTAGAGGGGGGAGGTGAATAGTCTTTTCAAACTTTCGTCGATAAACAGTCTTTCTCACAAACTGGGAGGTTTCTGATACTTAGATTCAGAGAGCGGAAGACTTTAAGCGATACATAAATGTAAATGTGCTTTGCAGTAATAATGTGTGTGTGTGTGTGCTATGCTAGAATGTAAGTACGATAACGTAAATAACACAACAATTTATAGTGGTACTTGTAGGTGGCGTAATCTTCCAACTAATCCAATCGGCCTTTCTGAGACCTGGAATTCACTAGAACTGACAATTGAGTTCACCTTACAATAAATCCTATTCTAAGATCACTACAAACAACTTGTTCCCAACCAAATGTTCTCCCTGATTTTTTCCCTAGATCCTCGAGCCAAGTACTTCATGTACTCAAGATAACCTTGGAGTTTTTCCTTGCTTTCCCAAACTAAGTACTTCATGTACTCCACGCCTAGATGGTGTTGGTTATAAGTTGATTGTCAGGTAAGCTTCTCTTATAACTTTTCAGCTATGTTTTTAGAGAGCTTGAAGAGATTACACTACTTAATATACTTATTTAGTATACGGTAGGTTTCTCCTTTCTGACCCAAGTAATTAGTATCCGTCCTGGAGAATGAGCTTCAGAAAGGGTATCCGAAAGTTCAACTCTTTCATGAATAACAATCTCTTGTTATATGTTCAGGACACTTAGAACTACTAGTGATTCTTCGAGCTTGATAGTCGCAACAGTATGCTTGGAGAATGGTAGTATGAATGCTTGAGAGAATACTTGCTTGATATGTAAGTATGAGCGTAGTTCATGTGTATATTTCTCAACTTCTAAGTGGTGATATTTATAGATGAATTTGAGAGTCGTTTGAATATTATCCGTTAGACCTTTCTCGGAATTCAATCCGTTGATATCTCGAAATAAGTACTCAGAAGTCTTTTTCTCATTTTTCAGAGAGGACTATGTTTGATCGACTTTTTCAGCAGGTGTAATTAATACACTGTACTTTTTCTTGTCCTGTAGTCTCAACGGACACATGAGCCTTTCTGAAAGCTAGCATGCTCCTTGAATCGATGATGTCATGTATTCAGAGAGTTCTTATGTGCAATATTTGCACTATACAATATAATTTTTGAATATAGTCTATCTAAGGAGACTATCCCTTGTGTTTTCATCAAACTTGTACAATCTCCAGTCTTCAAAACTTCGATTAAAATCCATTGCTAGGATCCTTCTTAATGGCATTATCAAAATATAAAATTGCATTCAGAGACCTATCATACCTATTACAAGTTTAAAGACTAACATATTAAGTGATTTCCTCTTTTACAATGTTCAAGTGAACAAAGAGTACTAGTCACCTTT
The DNA here is from genome assembly GCA_036897095.1 of Plantago elongata. Classification (NCBI taxonomy): domain Eukaryota; kingdom Viridiplantae; phylum Streptophyta; class Magnoliopsida; order Lamiales; family Plantaginaceae; genus Plantago; species Plantago elongata. The sequence goes on from JAYMSP010004758.1 coordinate 3,920, forward strand.
CTGTACTAGAGATAAGTCATATAGTGATTGATCAAAAATACTAACAATTATTCCTAACAAATGAACTATATTATACTTTTAAGATCACTAATTATAATTTTAAGTGACAAATTAATATCATTAAACCACTATTAAACAAGTATAATTGTTTCAGAGATACCATTAAAACACTATTAAATAAATATAAAATAAACTGCTTAAAAATTCAATCATTACAATATTGAAACATACAATCATCCAAAGATTTTAAAATATTTATTCAAAAAATGCAATAAATGTGCATTCGGTTTTTTTGTTGCAAAATGCAACCCGAGTTTGTTAAAATAGGACTTTTTCGGTTAAACTCGTTCATGAACTTTGGTTTTTTGCCTTTTTGTTAATTTTGTTCTTGTGGTTGTTGCTTCAATGCTCCAATGAGACCTTTGAAAAAATTATCATCAAATTTGATGTCATCCTCAACACCTGCTTAAAACATTCACTAACCGGATTAGAACCATAACAATTTACCAATACTAACATGCAATACAAACTAAAACAATAAAATTAATGGTTAAAACAAAAACAGTGCATCTAAAACTATTACAAAGTAGGATATACAACACAAACTAAAAGGGTAACATTGATACAAAAAACTATAAAAGTGCCTCTAAACACTATAATGACACATTTGTGAAAAAATCAAATTATAAATATATCTTATAAGCTAAAACACTAATGTTGATGCTTAAAACCACAATAATATGTCCTAAAACTATTACATATGCGATAAAAACAATAACATAAATATTCAACATAAGTTAAATATAGCAATATTAATGCTAAAAATCATTCAAATGGTCTTACAACTATTTAATCATGACTCTTAAAACAATAATATAGCACAAACATACAACAAAAGTTAAAAATAGTAACATCGATGCTCAAAATCTTAACATTGCATTTTAAAACTATAACAATGTCTTTCAAACCTATAACAAAGTATTTGTGAAATTTCAAATCATAAATATTTTACCAGAGGCTAAACACTAACGTTGCTACTTAAAATTACAATAACATGTCCTAAAACTATAACATATGCTATAAAACAATAGCAGGTAGAAGAAACATTCAACACAAACGAAAAACCATAACAATTATGCTTAACATTATAACTCCAACTCTTAAAACCATAACAAAACACCAGATAACATGAGTCAATTTTCACTGTATAGTTTCAGATCTAGAATCAAATCTGGAAACTTGGATCCCAAAATCACCGAAAAACAAAAAAAATAAAAGGTCAAATTTCAGTTTCAAATGAGATTTTAATGAAAGACGAGATGGAGTTGTTGATTTGATCCTTTTAACAATTAGATCCGGTGAAAATTCAACGAGATTAGGCGGAAATCCGATGAGATCCGGTGAAAATGCAGTAAAATCATGCGTGAGAAAGATGAATTGACTTGGAGCATTATAGTTTCAGCGGAGGGCATATTTCCAGCAATGATTCCGGCAAGTATGTGGAGAGTGAAGAGAAAGAGATTGCCTCACTAAGAATTTTTTAGAGAGAGAAGGATAGTTGAATTGTGTGATTTGTTGAGAGTGTTATTTATTTAAATATTCATATATAAACTACTGACCGATATTTATTATGTAAACCGAATTTTTATTTAAATTATAAAAATCTTCCATTTTACTATACTTACGCATAATTCTATTATCTTCTTTTCTTTGTGGGCTTTAATGCACGTGGGGCTTTATTGTATTTTGAAAATAATAGACAACAATGTGGATCAGGATACACGTGAACTGGTAACATCCACAACATTTGAATTTTTCTTGTGTTATTTGTCGAATGACTAATAATGCAATCTTAAACGAATTCATTTTTATGTACATGCCAAACATAAACTCTTAACCAAACGATTTGAAGATTTAGACTAGTGAATCGAATTAAACATGCTTTACAACATCATACTGGACATACGGTTTTGTTGTAGCGAATTCGACCCGAGCAAAATAGTACTAAAGTGTTTCACTCGTCATAATGGAAGGAAATGAAAACCAAAATAAAATCCATTGCAAAGTAAACAAAGACAACATTACTAAACTATTTCATTTTTTAGGAGCCAATCTATATAACACACACGACACGTCCTTCCATAATAATGTTCCATTTCTTCAGCCCTTCGATCAAAAGTCTGAGATCACCCCTACCGATGGATGGATCAAGTTTCTTCCAGAAAAAATACGATTGATTTCCTACAAGTTGCAACACACAAACCCAATTCAGAACAAGTAGTAATTTTTTCAGAACTACATGGTTTAAACTTTAAAGTGAGCATGTATTTTTGGCTAAGTAAGAGTTAACAATTTAAATGGTATGCTACCATTTTGTTAACTTTGGCTAACAAGCACATAAACCGTCCCAGAAAACTTATTACATTTGTCATTTTTAATCGTCCCACCAAACTCAATACATTACTAATAAACAAGGAAGTTACCGACCACTAACAAATAATAAACAATCTCAACTTTATACAAAAATTACATTTTGTCACTAAAAATACACTTTTCTCTACCTTTTCATTTTTATAATTTCTTTTTAACTTTTCACGTAAAACTACGCATCACCAAAAGATATAAAGTTTGATATGACGGAGGAATTACCAAGCACCATCTTTTGCAATTCCAGTCACTAATTAAAACATAATTCGAATTTTTTTGAACTCTTGACCAATTGAAACATGTCAAGATTGTTTCTTTAAAAAAATCAAAATGTCACAATATTTTTGGATGGATTAGCTTGTGTATATTATTAGTACCTCATCCCAAATTTTAACCAAATTTTCTAAACCAAAAGTCCTGTCATTGCAACGGATTTTATAATTATATACCCAACCAGTGCACCCAAAATAATCTAGTCCTAGTTAATAACTTCCAATAGTTACATTATACGGAATTTTCAGTAAAATCAACAAAAATGTATCCTTGTGTGTAACACTTCATACTTATAAAGTTTAAAATTACAGGACAATTTTAAGCTTACACTTTTTTTATGTGGGAGTTTTCCATCTGCCGGCAAATATCTAAAGTTAACGGGTGCAAACCATGTTGGCCACAAAAGCAAGTGGGCATAGGTTAATATGTAACCCTAGTCGATGTGTTGGAGTATTTTTTTTGTCGTGAATGATTGATAGCCACAAGGTCCGACAAATTCTGCGATTTTGCAAGACTATTCAAAAAAACTCACAATCCAAGGTGCCTTAGACTTGGAAACTGATAATAGTGTAAAGCAGAATGACATATATGATGAGTATTCGTGTGTATGTTGTATTTGTTTTTCCGTGGAACAATTGGACCGATGTTCCTATTAACAAATTTTAAATTTCCAATATAAGTTCTGTACGTACTTAAAAGCTTGTAAGGTACCCAAATGCACAACCCTAGGGAGTAGGTAGCAACGTTTTTCAGCCTTCTAAAAATGTTTTCTTGACAAATTGCCCGCGGAATCAATATAATGCAGGTATTATAGTACTCGTATATCTCTAGTCTCTACGCTGCTTTTATGTTGCTTGCACATGAGCAAGTAGATAAGCATTTGTTTCCTAGTTATTTCAGTACCAACCATCTTTGCTGCCCTAGTTTGTCGTTCCATCACTGTTGGTGTGTTTTTGTACGTAAAACAACATTCAAGGATGTTTCCCGAAACTAAATGGTGTATTTTCGACTTGTGGGGCCGGGAGCACCTAAGCTAAAGTTGGACATTTGTGCTAGAAGATAGTATCTTGTGAAGGGAAAAGTTATTACAAGGTTTATATGTTACAAGAAACACATGGCCTGGCCTAAGGAAACTAAAAGTTGTCACAATAAATCTAGCCAATCATAATACTACTGACCACTCACGAATGAATATAATGAGAAAAATACACGTTAGTATTAACTATAAGGCAGGAAATAATACTAATGCATTAATATTTATTACTAAAACTATGTTACTACTAATATTAATAGTAGTAATATCACAATCCCTTTGCTGTGTAATGCTGCTGTCTTTATAGGCATTGAAAAACAATTCAGTAGAGAACTTTGCAGTCAACAATAACACATAGTATAGTGAACACCCTTCTTAAACTAAGGCCACACTAGTTTCAGATTAATCAAAGCACAGCATGTAGGGGAGGTTCGAGCCAATGCGTGAAACAGACTCGATAAATTACAGCTTCCGAATATTGGTGAAAAATTCATTAAGTTGGATCTCAACAAGATATCAATCAGTTGATAATTCATCAATTCTAGTGTTCATAGAAATCACTTGCGCAGAACCCTTTCATTTTCACCATTAAATAAAACTCTTGTCCTATTTCCCAAGTAAACATAAGAGTCAAAATCTGAAGAGTCCACTTCCAATTTCTATTCAGTTAATTAGTCTCTCACTAAGACCTACCATAATAACCTGGTCTCTCTACAAAACTTGACGATGTACAACTTATGTTTTCCCAGGACAACAATTTAAAATAAACCCCACCCTAATTCCTAAGGTACAAAGTACAAACTTAACGATACAAGAAAAAGCTGTTAACAGATAGGAGATACCTAAAAAATCGAATTTGGAAAGAATCAATGACCAAGCAATTAACAAAGATAGCAAAAATATGACACAAAAACAAACAAAAGAAGGCAAAGAACAACAGAAGTATACCTGATGTGTCTTAACTCAATGCCCACTGCCCCCTTGTCCTTGTTGGTTGCCTGATGGCTGGTGTAGCCTAGAGAGGAGATTGGCTGCAAGAAGCAATGTTGATTTATACCTCTCGTTCTTGTCAGCCTCGATTTCTGCACTTTCCTGGACAGCCCCGTACGGAGTACCACTCTGCAACTGCTCACTTTGGTGGCTGTTTGGCTGATCGGCAGGCATTGGTGTATATGATTGCAGCTGTGAGCCTCCACTACCATAAGCTTGATTTGATGCTACCACATATGCTTGTTCCTGCGCCATCGAGGGATTATAGTACCTTGAGGAATCTTGCCAATGATCTGTTCCCTGGCCACCATAAACGCCATGTGAATTGTTGCCCTGTTGATATTGTTGGCTAGTGTTCTCGGAAGCCACCATTGGTCCACTTTGCATAGGAACAGCCCCTTGTGACAAGTTTGTCGATCGTCCATGCGTTTGGCTATAAGGAGAAACTGGCTGATAAATATGGCCCATCAAACTCTGAACATCGGGAAGACCCTGAGACTGGGCTTGTGGTACATGCCCCAACTGGGAGCTGCTCTGATATCCACGGTTCCACTGTTGGATGTCGGTCTCATGACCAGCAGCTGGAGGTCCAGGCACAGGAGGAGCCTGGGGCAACACAGGCATTTGTAGACCAGGCGAACCAGTTTTAGCTGGCAGCAACGAAGTCAATGATGCAATTAGTTCAGGTGTCAGGGTTACTGCAGGCTGTGACACAGGCAGTGCTGGTGCTTTGGAAGAAGGTATTGGATCTTCATGTGAAACCCTCGTATTGTATCGAGGCATAGTCCTATGTTCCTGGTGCACAGAAGAGTACCCTGTCTGTGATGATGCCCATCTGTTTTCAGCATGTTCAGGATGAACAGATTGCGCATTAGCAGGTATAACGCTGGGAGTTACTTCTGGGAACTTCAGAACTACCCCATAGAGGCGTTCTGGTCCTGATACACGAAGAACGTCGGTAAGAAAGTCTGGTGGCACCAAAAATAGGTTGCTGCCATCATTGAACTTCACCACTCCGGCCCTGTTTTTCGAACCAAGAAACAGCAGTAACTCCGTATATGATTGGAAATCAGCTTCACTGTCTGGTAAGAAAAAGACAAGGTGGAACCCTGTGGCTTTTTCATAGTGTGTAGTTAGCGCCTCCAACCCAGTTTTTGCACTAATATCAACCGGATTAGGACTGCAACAACAGACACACAGCTATAAGACTAGAGAAATACAGTTAAACTAATAAAAAAATATAATTATTTCTTTCAGTGCACTACTCAGTTGTGGATGAGAAGAATCGAACCATCTTACATACGAGCTCCAGGCAAAGGCATAATAAAGATCAGACAATTAAAAAAACGAAATTATTTCAGCAATGGTAATACTTCTGTCAACATGGAATAATTACTCACGAAAAAAGTAGTTTTCATCATAATGAAAAATGCAGTATAAGGTGTGAATAAACGAATGACACAGGAAATCAAGAACTAAGCATGACAGTCAAAGCTAGGTAAACATAAGTAGGGCCAGCTATTGCCAGTAAGTTATATAAAGTGAATTAAGAGAAGGCTCATCCAAACTGGTAGGGGTGGAATTAGAAGATGAACGATGTCAATCAAAAGGTAATCCAAAATGAAAGATTTAAGCATGTGGAATCAACAAAACATTTGAAATTGATGGTTAATATTGCCAAAGAGAGAATAATCTTATCGCTGGAAAGGCACACTTACAGATCAAAATTGATCCCTTCTCCAAAAGGAACACATCGTGCACGACAAACAGGAACTCCACCCTTTGTAATGAGGCCTCGCCATATGCAATCCCTTTCAGTTGTGGCCCTTGTTGCAGAACCAGAAGCCCCAAAAGTACTCGGTGAAGACAAGCCATATTGCTCATTAAATCCATCTCTTCTGTCAAGTGGCATAGTAGAATCATACCTTGACCTCTTAGAATCTCTGTTAAGTTGGCTGGGGCCATAAGCATCCCAAGCAGCAGAGGAAGGAGAGCCCATTCCATTTGATGGAGATGACCTTCTCCAACTTGGCCCTCCTATCCGTGATTGAGGACTAAATTCTGAGCCATGAGGTGCCCCTTCAAAGGCCGTACGTAGACCCATTGGTGGTCCACGAATTCCAAGGGCTTGGAGACTAGTACTATTATTACCTTGCATGCCATTACGACCACGACCAAGAATGCCCATTTGTTCTGGCTGACCTGGAAATTCACTGCCGGAGAACTCAATTGTAATTCTAGGATCATTAAAGAGCTTTCCCTGCAACCCCTCTTTGGCACGGTTAGCTTCTTCAGCACTTCTGAACTCTACAAGAGCATAATTCCTCTCTGGAAATGTCATAATTCTTTCAATTTCCCCAAATAAAATCATTGCGTTGTGAAGCATATCTTTTTCTATAATAACTGAAGGAGGATGGCTTATCGACAGAACTCTACTGAGGTGTGTGGAAAGGGATTGCTGCAGTAAACAACAAATTGTAAATAATAAAGATAAAAAATTGACCATCTCATGAAACTGCAAGTCTGCGACAGTGCAGTCAATAAAGGGTTGGTACATATATTCAGAAGACCTAGCCCCTCTAATACATGATGGAGTTGGTAATTACATGTTGCCTTTTAGACCCAGAAAGACCCGGTCCAGCACGATGGCTTAAAGGATCTTGCCCCATCCACCTAAAATCGGTCGGCACCATGTCCCGGCCAAAAAACTGGCCATCCTTTGCTTCAGAACCCTGTTCCTGCAAGAGATCATGGAAGAGAACAAATGTGTCAGTGAAGAAAAGGCACCTTGCAGCCAATTTTCCATAAACATTAGAGGTATGCATAAGCAGCAGATTCATATTCATATTAATGACTTTCAAACCCTATAGCTGGTAAGCTTAGGGGAGTTGTTTGTATTCCTTTTTCTCAATCAGAAAGTCACAGAAAATATCATTCATTTTCAAGATTCACCCACCATGAAAGTCTCGCTACTAACACCTTCACACAAACAAAGCCGTCGAAAAAGCTCGCAGGATAATACAGCACCTAACATGAGACTGTAAATCAATTGAAAGGTAGCTAAGATGTTTTCTAAGAAGTTGTTCTTTAACATCGAATGGGCAGTCAGGAAACTATTTCATATCTACGATTTTTTGAAATCCAATAACATTGAGAAATAGCAGTACAATCAAAATTTGACAGCAACAAAGCCATTTTTCAACAACTAACCGACATATACCATATTTCATATGCAAATCATCATGGTATTAATAGCTAGCAGAAATAGGTATTCAGGTAAAAAGGGAACCACCAGCGAAAAGGTCCATTGGAGCAGAATCAACTTACTCTTCGATTGGTATTGGACCTAAGAAAATCAACACGTAGCTGACCACCGCAAAGTCGTCTTCCATGCATGCTCTTCAGAGCCTGTGTAGCATCTTCCAGTCTTTCATAATCAACATATGCGTTAGTCCGGTCCCTGAGAAATTTAAATTCCTGAATGTTCCCAAATTTGCGGAACTCCTTCTCCACCTCTTCCTTGGGAAGAGATGGGCTGATTCCAGCAACCCATAAACTCTTGCATGGTTTCGCCTGCAAATGTAAAGTTCATCCACGAGTAACTTCAACACTGACTTAAGTAAAAAGTAGAATTACCAGGGGAGAGTATGACACAAACAGCAGCTCATGAGATTAAGCATCAAGACTCAACTCAAAAGGTAGGATACGCACAGTAAGAGATTCAGTGTTCAGGTATTTAGGGAGTGTTTGGTACAAAACTGAAGTTCATAAAACCAGGTTAAAAACACCTAATTTTTAACTACACTCACACCCCATTTCTACTGCATTCCTGCATAAACTGATGTTTCTATTGGTATAAGATGACAATATGAAGGTTGACAAATCCCAGGCTATTCATGAAAACAGATGTTATTTTGCTTCTAATCATTTTCAGAAATCAAGAAGAGTTTCTCTCAGAATTGCACGGACTTATTTCTAATAGGATAATTTTACAAAGCACATATTTTTCATACATGTCATTGAGCTAAATTTTGTTCTAACGATCCTTTATGTTAATATATGACAAAATTTTGTTCAACAGTTTGTACGTAGACTTCAATTCATTGTCAGTTCGTCATTACACCATGTTTTCTGACAAAAAGTTCATATATAATAATCACCTAAGAGAGCATTTTCCATCCTTTTTTTAAAATTTAGTGAGATCGGCGATATTACCTGAGATGTTACTATAAATTTTGGCGAAGTCTGCAGGACAACACATAAAAAACTGAAAATTACCCGTGCAATTAATCGAACCCAGTCTACGATTCTAGTATACATAAAATATCCCCATGTTGGGCGAGGCGATAGCTATTACATAAACTATGTCTCCAAGTTTAAACCAGCAGGGTGTATGCTTGAACAGACACAAATCAGTGGTTATCGAGGAAAACGCTTGAGTTTGGTTCAGAAGATAAGATGGTTTAGAGCCAATCATTGTGTGCTTGTGCGAATCATCCCAGGAAAAAAATGGATATTCACACAGATTGTTCGAACTGATTTTCAAGGGAGCTTTACCGACGTTTTGTTAACATTAACCCATCTAATATATGAGATTAGAGTGTTTTAGCATAGTGCTTAATCAAGCATCAACTAAAAACAAGGAAACTAAAGGCTAAAAATATGAAATGAAAACCTGAATTTTGTTCGCACATAAAGGCACAGAATGTCTCATTGAGCATTGTTGATTCAAAAATACATAGCTCATTTTTCCCAGGAACAAATTGAACATAATTGTTATCGATAATCGGATGAATTTACTCCCACTACGAAACTAAGACTGGTTTTGATACAAATCATTATTAAGCCGTAATTTCGAACCGCAGCTACAGTTGGGACGACGCCGACAAATTTGTTCCTATATCCAAACCTCCAATTAGCTAGTAGCATGTCAACACAACAAATCAATAAAAGCTTTTCGGAATTGGATGCTATGAATTGCACCTAGATTTTGCATTGAGATAACTAATCTAAATCATCAGTCAATTTGTGAATTGTGATTGAGAAAACTAACCTAAGTTTTCAAACCAGAAATCATCAGCTACTAAATAAAATAATTTCAGATATTACGTTTTGAAATTGAATCTAAGTTTGAATCGTGAAAGCAATAATTCGATTTGATTGTAAACGGCAAGCGATGAGCAAGAGCAAACCCTAGATCTACAAAACGAACCAAAAACTGAACTACTAGTAAGAATAATATTGATACAAAACCAAGGAAAATCCTCTGAATAAATCAAATCAACAAAAGGTACACGAACCGGTTTCGCGAACTCGATTTTCAAGGGCATGTTATGAAGGACATGACCCTGGAGATTGAGCTTAGCAGCCTTAGCACCGTCAATGTCCTTGAAATAGACGAAAGCGTAGTTTCGGCTAGGGTATGAGGTGATGCTATCGACTTTGCCATGGTTCTCGAGAAGCGACTTCAACTCGGAATCGGAAACGTCGCACGCGATGTTTCCGATCCAGAGATTGTTTGACGGTGGATTTTCGCTGCCGCCTTGGCTTGGCCTCACCATCGGAGCCATACTTGATCGGAATATAATCAGATCGGAACGAAGGATAGAGGAAGAAGATGAGCAGGAGGGAGAGAGAGAGAGAGAGAGAGAGAATCTGTGGATTGGGTGGTGTAGTGGATTAGGGTAAATTGGGGAGAAAAAAGCAACCGAGTCTTTATTTATATGGGACTTTTTATCTTCCTCATATCCGAATTAGGATCTATTTTCTTCAATCACACTCATCAAAATTGAACTGAAGAAATATAAAAATAATTAAGTAAAGTTAAAATGAATAAGTTTGTAGATAAAAATAACATGAACTAGAACATTCTTATCCGCTCAGTCAATCCAGATCCACATTCTGAAGGAACCCGCAGTGTTGTTCACTTCTAAGGAGCTCCAATGCTTCCATAAACAATGGACCAAGACGCTGTGTTGTTCACTTCTAAGGAGCTCCAATGCTTCCATAAACAATGGACCAAGACGCTCACTGTCCGTATGGTGGGCATCACGTTGTCTATTTTATAAAAAATCGGCCACCACCTTTAACACATGTGAAAAACGGTGCACTCAACTTTTAAAAATATGCTTGTTAAGGGTTATTATGCGGTCAATGTATCTAATAGTGATGACTATTTTATGGCTTTGGAAAATGAGCCCTAGTTCATGTTCAATCACTATTTGGCAGTATAAACGTGGCGTCCGAAATTTACGCCAATTAATATAACTCTGGACAATATGGTTGTCTAGGTTCAACTTCATGAACTCCCAACACCATAAGAATGCTGAAGAATAGCGACGGATAGAAACCGTCGTTATTTAGCGACGAATCGTTAAAATCGAGCGACGGAATATTTATCCGTCGCTAAATTATTTGACAGGGAGGGTTTTTAAAAAAAATGCTCTAGCGACGAATAAATTTATCCGTCGCTATTTGTCGATAATACCAATGCAGCGGCAATTTCTTCATTTCTCCTCCTCCTCTTCTTCTTCTTCTCCTCTCTTCGACTTTTTGATCCAAATTTGGGTATTCCGACTACGTTGGACGGTTTCGGGCAAACTTGGTGTCTTTGTGAAGCTCGTGAGACAGGGATTCACTTTGTCCCATCAATTTCAAGTTTCTTCCGCTATTTAATTCGGAATCGAGGTATTTAGCAAAACCCTTACTATTTCAATTTTGGGGA